>JAMKCH010057799.1:0-14503 GCA_023653785.1 Ophioderma brevispina
GGGCTGGCTCTTAGGGTGTCAACAACAGCGAGGTGAACCATGCAGCATGGTCACCATTGTCAAACCATTAGGTTGAGAAATGCACCACATCCAACCTATGTTTACCATGGTTGACCTCTAGGTTGATCAGTTTGAAGCAATCTCATGGACAAGAGAAGATCCTTTGTGTATCCCACGAATATCAATCCGTCTCTTTACCAACATTTCATTGTGTTTTGCATTCGAGCCTTTTGCAATAAGCTCAAATACATTGTGTCCTCCTTTGTAAGGTCACACATAATATGTGTGTCGCATTCAGGCCCATTCAAATACATTGGTGTCCACCCAGTTTGTAAGTTGCACATTTGAGCGCTGATACGGACAGTAAATGTGGTCGTAGTGAGTACAGATGGACCTTAAATCATTTAAACATTGGCTCGTTATTTTTGTTCTGGTTTTTAGACTAGGACTCACAAAAATAATTATAGTCCCCAATGAAAATTGGGTTCTTTTTTGAAACACCCGGTATGAAGCTCTGAAATTTTTCTCCCTAGCAAATGATCACATGATATTAGATCAATATTGACTGCTCAGCAGGAATGTGTACAATACCTACCCGAGGTGACTGGAGACCGTTGGCTTAATTTTCCCGAGACCGAGGTCGAGGGAAAATAGTAGGTCCACCGTCTCCATTCACCGAGGGGAGGTTAATTTTCCCCATTTCACGAATCTTGCAGGCCGTCATATTTTGTTTTATATAACAAATAAAAATCTTTCTGCCATTTGAAAAACCTATGCCAAGTCTCGTTGAGATCACTGCCACCACAACCCACCTATCAAGATACCAATGCATGGAAAAAGTTCCCATAACAATGAACTATTCCCTTGATGGGGAACTAGTGCTTTTATGGGAACTTTTTTCCCCTTTGAATTTTGGGGTACAGTCCTCAATTTTTAGGTCACATGGATATAGTATCCACCAATCAATGACAGATATTTTCAATGTGTTTATATAACTTGATATCGCATTCTTGAAAGTAGTCGCGATCTACCATCGCATTGGCTCGTGAGATACACACACAGGATCTTCTCAATGACCATGTCCAAACCATATGGTCAACCATGGTCAACCATAGGTTGGACTGTGTTGTCATTTCTCAACTTATGGTTGACCATGGTCAACGCACAGTTGACCCATGGTTAGCACAGTTTTCCCATGTTGACTATGGTGAACCGTACTAGCATGGTTGACATTTGCCTGTGAGAGGGCGTCCTGAATGTTAACATGTGACATCATATGTCACATCATCCATAGCCGAACCGAAGGATTTCCAGGGAACCTTTCAATGTCATCAGGGCCATCCGAGGTGAAATCAGAAAAGTTTGTGTGTATGGTCCTGAATACTTGAATTAGTTTATTCAACATTGGATGCCAAAAAATTTGAAGGTATGTCATTTTAAGGTCATCAAGGTCTCTAAGGTCAATCAGTAAGAAGCTTGAAACAAAGCTACATTCAGTTGTGCTGCCATGATTGAAATGGAAATGGATAGTTCCAACCATTTCCCAGTTGTGTATAGAATGAAATACATTGGTTTGCATAATTGTGAACTTGCCGGTTAGTAACATAATATTTTATATATGAGGCCTTAACACCTGTACAAGAAAGTCCTGAGTGCAAACGTCTTTTAATCTGCTTTTGAAACATTCGATCGTAGTCATTCAGGCTATAGCTAGTCCGAGTAACTAACTGTTAAAAGAGCCATATAAATGCAAAATGCATCATTTAGTAATCAAGTTGGCGCATGGTGGGGTTGGCCCCAATTTTTTTCTTCCCCTTCCTGATTGCCCCCCCCCCCCTGCCAAAAGACAAATGATATGGCAAAAATCCTTGATTTGGGTCAAATTGGTTAAAAATCTCCAAATTTTTTATAGTCCCCCCCCCCCCCCCCCCCCCCATTTCACTTTTTCCCCCTCAAAATTTCACTCCCCACATCTCCCCCCCCGACCAAGAGATCTGGTGCTGCCACGGTACTTGACAAGTATATAGAGAGACATTCACATTAATTTTTTTTGACACTGACAGATTAAAATTAACTGGGATTTATCGGGTATTAATTAATTTTTATTTACCCAGCATACCCTCCTCCATTTCAACTTTCTACCTCTCTAAACGGGAAGACAGAGGGTGTTTTGAATCTCCCATGATGCATTGCATTGTTCCTATACTGTACTTACTAAAACACCTGTCAGTATTTAGGGATAAAAATTGTTTAAAAAGTTTAAGAACCACAAGATATTTCATATCATGCAAAAAATCCTAAGTACGAAAGCTTTGTGGGCTAAAATGAGCAATTTAAAGTCAGGGTTTTTGTGTTAAGAATATGAATTTTTATGTGATCAGACAATGACCCTATTGAAGTGAAATTTCCCAAAACTCGGTCATTTGGGATGACTCATACACCCCTGATAGTGGATGATAGTCTCACATTCGCTTGGATTTACTACGTAGTCAACTGAATATATGCAATAAAATATTTCAGGCTAATAGCGCCCTGTGTTGGCTTCGTAAACAATTTAATAGCTCTATTGCGAACTCACTTCGAACATCTCACTGCGTGTCTTCCACCACTCAAATAGTTAGGATGGTCCCTGTGTATAATCTCTCGGATTAGCATCATCTGTGATGTTTAAGTGATATGTAACAATGCAGCCACGTGCTTTGCACCTGGACGACATTCTTTGTGTTCAGCAGAGTGTATTGTTTGACCCTCATTATGGCTGCCATCAAAAACTGAGCACTCTTAATACTATTATATATAGAGTGTTTTTCCTGAGCAGTGATTTTTTTGGTAAATACCGAAAATGCCGCCCATGAGCTGGGTGAACCGCCGTCAGTAGAAACCACGACGGGTCACAAATTTTTGACCATGCTTTCCTTCCTTTTTTTTTTTCCGCTCACCTGAGATCCACCTAAATAGGTGGATGAAGTCTCAAAAGGGGGGGTGCCGGACAAGGGGTCTTATTTGGGGTAAACAGAATGAGGAGTTCAAAGTCTTAAGGGGTCCTAGGGCCGATTCTATCTCGTTACAAGTGGCATCAACCCTTCGATTAATATTTTGCTTGACCTTTTTACGTTCAACTAACTCTTTGATCACCTTGGATGACCATATTTGAATGGGTCCCCGGTGGTCCATATTTTTCTGTTTTTGAAAGCATCTAACTCATAAAGTTGGGGATTGCTTTTCCCCAAAGACCCAAAAAACAATCAACGTGTCTTAACCAAGGCACCCGAACATTAATAAAAGTTGGGTGCGTTCATCACCAAAGCACCCAAACTAATAAAAGTTGAGATAGAACTTTTAGTTGCCCAAAGTTGGTCTGCTTAAAACCAATTTTATCTTACCAAAAAGGCCCAAACTAATAAAAGTCAAGTATGTGTTTGTTCCAAAAGTAAACCAACAAACTAATGAAATTGTGACACTATTTTCGCGGTTTACTGCAAGAAGCCCCATCTCATAAAAAAAACTGCCATTTTCAGTTTGTGTTTGTTATTAAAATTGTTGTACCTTCCAAATCTAACATCTGCAGAAGGGGCCTTTTGCCCTAAACCCCTTAGTACGCACCCAAGATAATTAAGGTTGTGATGCTCTTACCAAAAGCACCTTAATTAATAAGGTATCATATCAAATGATTTTAAAAAGAATGAAAAAAATAAAAGTTTGATAAAATTTACGCAAATTAGCCAAACTAATCAAATAAAGTTGTGATCTTTGTATCCCAACTCGTTAATTATGGTTCATTAATTATATTTGGTGTTTTTAAACTCAAAAGCCCCCAACTAAAATCAAGACTCCCTGTTTCTCCCACAACAATTTAGGATTTGTCATGTTAACGCCCACCAACATTTTTTTGTTTTTTGTGGGCCGGCCAGCTAGAGCCTGGCAGACCACTTAGCAATCGTTTTGCGTGTGTATGTATGTGTGTAATGTGTGTGTCAAAATTGTTAAGTTTTTTTTTATAATTAGACCTCAATGGAAAAGTTTGAACTTCCATTGGAACCACTTCTGTTCTGTCGTAGGTGCACAATTGGAATCCTCATATTTGTGAGGTCAGAGGTCATGTTGAAAGGTCCAAGGTCATTGAGGTCAAGTGAAAAATGGGCCTTAAAAAATGTAAAATTGATCGAAATTGAAACTGGAAGTTCAATTGGAACCAAACTTTTTCATAGGTGCACCAGCTATCCCCTCATATCTTGATGACATCAAAGGTCACGTGCCAGGTCAAAGGTCATGGGCGGCCCACAGCTTATATTTCTTTGAATATAGGGAGCGCGAAATCCGATAACCGCGAAATTCCAGTTTAAATAAGGCCGAGCTTTACCCTCTTAACCACCTAACCTTAACCCGGTTAATTTGATCTCTGAAGTTAGCCTTATAGGACAGAACCTTTTTCAGACATATTTCAGGGTTTAGTGCAAAGAAAGGCCCCATCCTGCCATAGCGCCATTTTCATTTGTGTTCTTAATTTTGTGGTTATACCTACAAAAATGAACATGTTCAGCTATTGCAGGTGGGGCCTTTTTTGCCCTAATCCCTCGATTATCTGGAGCTGTTGGGAGAAGAGAATATTGTGCCTCATGGAAGGGTTAATGGCCTTAATGGCTTCTCGATGGGAAAATTGGTCAATTTCCCATGAGCATGGGCCCCCCCCCCCCCCCCTTTGATGTATGTGTGTAAGATAACTTTGAAAACATTTCAAGGAGGTACACCATACTCTGTTTTTTCCTTTCAGAAATTCCAGTAATCAAATGTTTCTCATCAACCATGCTACCCGATTAAAGTGGTTATTATTTTAACCAAAAGGAGGCGAATCAGAAAAATCAGGGGTTTTTTTTGCTTTGCCAAAAAAATTTGTCATTTTGTTTCTGCAGAAGTGGTTTGTCATTGCACTGGGTAAGGAATAGCGAAGCAAGACTAATGGACAAAAGAAGCAACCCAAAAAGCAGAAACCCACACAAAATAAAATATGTAGTACCAATAAGTAACAAAACTAAGCAAATAAATGATTTGCACATATATTTTCGATATATTTGTTAAAACTGTGAGGGTTTTTCCAAGTTTACTTGATCAATTCAGTCATATTTCTTCAGTAAAATGTTATTTTAGTCATTTTAAATTACTTTTTAACCACAATACCCCTGTTTTTTTAACTACTTTTTTTTCCAAAACAAAAATAAAGTTGTATATTAAATATAGGCCTACTGTTCTGATGCCATCCCTATAGAAAAGTGATGGACTCTTTTCGGACCTACACCTATAGATAATATCTATCGCTCTCCTCTGCCAGCCCTGACGTTGTTACTTATTGGTAAAAGCACCGTGCTAGTCAATAAGGAGGTTGCCGGTTCCGAGTCTGGCCAGCGCTACATTTTTTCAACACTTGTGGTGCGCTGGCCATTTTCGCAGTGGAAAGATTAATAAATATATTCACAATAACCATGGGTCTTAATTCCTTGGCCTGTTTTTTTTAAGTTCACAATTTGCACGCACGGCATTGCTGCGCTCTTATGTCGTTCTGTTACGCATTGTTTGTGGCATTGCTTTGCGGCAAGCATTATCAAAATGGTCCGACGTATTCCTAATCAAAGTACGGGTCATTTTTGTCTTATATTTTTTGATGAAACTTGCACAATTGAATTGACTATTTTATTAAAGGTGCACAAAGATTTCACACCTCAGGTGCCCTAAAAAATCAAAAGTTTTTTTTTAATTTTTGCCCTGATTAAAGCTTTTCATCAAGATATCCCCATTTGAAAGGTTTTAGCTTGAGAAATGTTTCGTTGGTGCAAAAATTGTGAAATTTCTAATTATTGTAATAGTAGCAAGTACAAAATTCCGCCTAATTTTTACCTTGAAATATAAGCAAATCAAAATCACTTTTTTTCCCTCTTTTAAGACTTTCTATGGGTATAATACAGGTACGAAATCTATGGTGTCTAATTCTATTTGAAATTGCTTTGTGACACAATATTTGGGTGCCTCAGAATCTCTTGTTGCAAAAAACCTTTCATTCAAGATACTTAAGATAAAATACAAACTCATTTGCTGACGGACCTTTGCTAATTCAAGCGTAGTCATTTCAGGGCTATAGCTTAGTCCGGGTACTAACTGTTAAAAGAGCCATATTAAATGCAAATGCATCATTAGTATCCAAGGGGCGCTGGGGGGTTGGCCCAATGTTTTTTTCTTTCTTCCCCTTCCCGATTGTGCCCCCCCCCCCCCGCCAAAGAAAAATGATATGGGCAAAACTCCTTGATTTTGGGTCCAAATTGGTTAAAAATCTCCAAATTTTTTATAGTCCCTATTCCCTCTCCTCATTATTGCCCCCCCCCCCATTTTCACTTTCCCCCCCTCAAAATTTCACTATGCCCGACTCACCCCCCAGAAGAAAGAGATCTTGTAGCTGCCACTGGTACTGACAAGTAATAGAGAAGAGACATTCACATTTTTGACACTTGTACAGGATTTAAAATTACTAGGGATTTATCTGGGATTAATTAATTTTATTTGAACCCCGGCATACCCTCCTCAATTTCAAAACTTTCTACCTCTCTAAAAAAAGGGAAGATCAGAGGGTTGTTATTTTGGAATCATCCCATGATGCTAGCATGTTGCCTATACCGACTGTACTAAAACCCTTCCAGATATTTAGGGATAAAGTGTTTAAAATTTTAAGAACACAGATATTTCATAATCATTCAAAAAATTTCCCTAATTAACCTAAAGCTTTGGTGGGCTAAAATGAGCATTTAAGTTCAGGGTTTTTATGTGTTAAGAATATGAATTTTTATGTGATCACCATGACCCTATTGAGTGAAATTTCCCAAAAACTGGTGTGCATTTGTGGGATTGACTCAATACACCTCTGAGGGAGATAGTCTCACAGTCGCTTGGATTTAGACAGTAGTAACTGAATAGATCCTCATAAAAGATATTCAGGCTATGCGCACCTGTGTTGGCCTGCGTAAACAATTTAATAGCTCTATTGCGAACTCACTCGAACATCTCACCTGCTTTTCCACTCAAATATTTAAGGATGTCCTGTGTTATAATCTCTCGATATGCATCATCTGTGATGTTTAAGGAATCTGTAAACAATGCAAGCCCGTTCTTGCACCGGACGACATTCTCTTTTTCAGCAGAATGTATTGTTTTGAACCCTCAGATGGCTGCTAATCAAAAACTTGAGCACTCTTATATACTATTATATATGAGTGTTTTTCTGAACGTGATTTTGGTAAATAACCGAAAATTAAGCCGCTCAGATGCCTTGGGTGACAGCCTTCATAGAAAGCCATACGGTCACAAAATTTTTGACCATGCCTTCCTTTTTTCCGCTCACCGAGATCACCTAAGGAGGTGGATGAAGTCTCAAATGATGGGGGGTGAGCAAGGGTCCTTATGTGGGGTAAACAGAGATGAGGAGGTCAAAGGTCCATTAAGGGTTCACTTAGGGCCATTCTATCTCGTACAAGTGGCATACACCTTCGATTAATATGTTTGCTTGACCTTTTAAGTTTCAACTTACTCTTCTGATTACATTGGATGACCTATTTGGAATGGGTCACCGGTGTCCCTATTTTCTGTTTTTGAAAAGCATCTAAACTAATAAATTGGATGCGCTTACATAATACCCCCAAAAGCAACCCAAAAAAAATCAACGTATTCCATACAAAGCACCCACAATTATAAAGTTGGATGCTTTCACCAAAAGCACCCAAACTAAGAAAAGTTAGAAGGCTTTAGTGCCCAAAGTTGGGATGCTTAAAACCAATTTGGATGCTTACCAAAAAGGCGACAAACTAATAAAGTCAGGATGTGTTTGTCCAAAAGTACCCAAACAATGAATATGTTTTGACCCTATTTCGAGGGTTTTACCTGCAGAAAGCCCCAATCTGGCAATGCTGCCATTTGTGTCAGTTGTGTTGTTTTAGTGTTTTAACCCTGCCAAATCTAACAACTCAAGAAGGGGGCCTTTTGCCCTAAACCCTTATTAAAAGCAACCCAAGATAATTAAGGTTGTGATGCTCTTACCAAAAGCACCTTAATTAATAAGGTTGGGATGCTCTTATGAAAAGCACTCAAACTAATAAAGTGTGGGATAATTTACCAAAATTATCCAACTAATCAAATAAAAGTTGTGATGCTTTATCCCAACCTCTGTTAGTATTATGGTTCATTAATTATATTTGGATGTTTTTTACCACAAGCACCCAACTATAAAGAATCCACTTTTTCTCCCACAACCATGTAGGATTTTTCATGTTACGCCCACCAACATTTTTTTTTGTGGGCTCCACTATACACTGGCAGGACCACTTGCAAATCCGTTGTGCGTGTGTATGTTTGGTTTGTATGTGGTGTTCAAAACTAAAAATTGTTAAGTTTTTTTTTAAATTGACCTCAATGAAAATTTAAACTTTCAATCTTGGAACCAAACTCTGGTCATAGGTGCACAATAGGATTCCTTCATATGTGGATGAGGTCAGAGGTCATGTTGAAAGGTCAAAGTTCATGGAGGTCCAGTTGAAAAATGGGCTAAAAATGCAAATTGATCCTAATTGAAAACTTGAAGTTCAATTGGAACCAAACTTTTGTCATAGGTGCACCATTGTTATTGGTTTCCCTCATATGTTGATGATATCAAAGTCACGTGCCAGGGTCAAGGTCATGGGGCTGCCCACAGCTTATATTCTCCTTTGAATTATCGAGCGCGCGAAAGCCGAGAACCCGCGAAATTCTAGTTAAATAGGCCCTAGCTTTACCTCTTAACAACCACCTAACCTTAAAAAACCCAGGTATTTGATCTCTGAAGTTAGCCTTATAGGACAGAACAATTTTCGACATAATTCGAGGGTTAGTGCAAAAGCCCCATCTTCAATAGCGCAGCTGCCAGTTGTCAGTTGTGTTCTTTATTTTTGTGTTATACATACCAAGTTGACCATGTAGCAGCTATTACATTGGGCCTTTTGCCCTAATCCCTCGAATTATCTGGAGCTGTGGAGAAGAGAATATTGTGCCTCATGGAAGGGTTAATGTCTTATGGATTGCTGATGGGAACATTGGTCATTCCCATGAGAGCCATGCCTTTGATGTATGTGTGTAGAGATAGACTTGAAACATTAAGGGTACAGCCAGACTCTGTTTTTTTCCTTTCAGAAATTCCAGTAATCAAATGTTTCTCATAAAACATGCTACCGATTAAAAGGTTATTATTTTACCAAAAAGTAGGATAATCAGAACAGAAAATCAGTGTTTTTTTTGCCAAAAAATGGTTGGTTGTCATTTTGTTTCTGCAGAATTTGGTTTGTCATTTGCAATGGGGGGTAAGGAATAGCGATGCAGACGAATGGAGCAAAGCAAGCCCAAAAAAGCATAACCCCCAAACAGAAATAAACAATATGTAGTACCAATACGTAAACAAAACGAAGCCACAAATGATTGGCACATTATTTTCAAATGGTAAAACTACTGTGATGGTTTTTCCAAGTTTCTTTGATCTCAGTCCATTCATTATTTTCTTCATAAAATGTTATTTTAGAGGTCATTTTTAAATTACTTTTTTACCCACAATAACCATTTTTTAACTACTTTTTCCAAAACAAAATATAGTTGTGATATTTAAATTAGGCCTACTTTCTGATGCCATCCGCTAGAAAGATGATGGACAGTTTCAACTTTCGGACCTAACACCTATAGAAATATCTATCGCTCCCTCTTCCAAGCCCAACCCTGACTTGTTAACTTAATTGTAGAGCACCGTGCTATAATAAGGCGGTTGCCAGTTCTCGTCTGGCCAAGCGCACATTTTTTCAACACTTGTGTGCCTGGCCATTTCCATAGAAAGATTAATAATATATTCCAATAACCATGTCTTATTTCTGGAACTGTTTTTTTAAGTGTCAAAATTTGCACGCACGTCTATGCTGCGCTCTTCTGTCGTTTTCTTTTCGCATTGTTGTGGCATGCTTGTTGGCGCAGCATTATCAAAATGGTCCGACGGATCCTAATCAATACGGTCACTTTTTTCTGGATAATTTTGAACTGGAACCTTGCACAACATTGAATTGCTATTTTATTAAAGGTGCAACAAGAGATTTCACACATCAGTGTGTCCCTAAAAAAAAAAATCAACAAGTTCTGGTTTTGGCCTGATGTAAAGCTTTCATCAAGATATCCCCCCCCATTTGAAAGGTTTAAGCTGAGAAAGTTTCTCCCCCCCTCTCCCCCCCCCTCCCCCCCCCTTCCCCTTCCCCTTGTGCAAGAAATGTGAAATTCTTTAATTTTGTATGGAGCAAGTACAAAAAATTCAGCCGATGTTTAAATTGAAATATCAGCAATCAAACAATTTTTTCTCTCGTTTAAGAAAATTTCTATGGTATAATAAAGGTAAGAAATCTATTGGTGTCTAATCTATTTGAAATTGCTTTGTGACACAATATTTAGGTGCATCAAAATCTAGTTGCACCTTTAATTCAAGATACTTAAGATAAAACTAACAAATGGAGACTGCTGACCCCTGGACCTTGCTAATTCTAGCTGGATGGATAAGCGCATAGAATTGAAAGTACGGTTGATTAAAAAATAAAGTCAGTAGGTAGCATTGGCCTTGTCAATGTTCTTGCACTCATAACATCTTAAGGAAAATAATAAATGGCCTGAGAAAACTTAACACATAATTAGACGTGATCTGTGTCTTGAAGTGACCAGATTGTGTCAGCCAAGGCCATAAGTTAGTCATCCTAACCTGCATCAAGCCTTTGAGTATTAATCAGGAAAGTGCTGCCTCGGGCGTTCCCGGTAACTTATTTAGGATGGGGCTTGAAGACAATTATTTGGCGGCTACCAAATAATAAAAAAACAAGCAAGTTGGGGTACGCTGTTTCGCGCCTACCAAGGTCAAAAGTTCCATATTAATAAAAGGTTCTTCTTGTGTTTAAAAACAGCACACCGTCCATAGCAACATACCCGAGGGGCCACACCAGTTTGGACGCCATATTGAAAGTGCAATTAAACATTGTGGATGATCTTTGCGATGATAAATTTTCTTCCCAAAAAATGTTACTGACGATGTTCTTGGATGTCTAAGGATCATCAAGGTTTGCTAATGAACAAGAAGCACTTCTAAGCAGGTTTTGTGATCATTAGAGGGCAAAGTCAACAAGGTCACACTGTAAAACATGGTCATGAGTCCCCTTTACCCAAGTGCATTGTAACTTCAAATATAGCAACTGATGTAATGCTGCAGACGATTGTATTCATATGGTTTTCAAAATTCAAACATGCAATAGTTCGAAGGAATATATATTTTTAAAAAATCTCGAAGCCAATAAAATGCACATTTGTTTTCAACATATTCTGTATCTCTCCTACATATTCCCAAATTCAGTGTAAGAAATGGAAATTATGATTGCTGGAACTCGTATAGTAATTTCCTAGTGTCAATTATTTTATATCATTAGAGTTAACATTTTTATACTAAACAAATATCTTAAACATTGTCAAAGCTCAGGATGTCAGAGGTTCCATAAATCAATCCAAACTAAAAAAAAAATGAGAAAACACACATTAAAGGTGCTTGTTTCGATTTAAGTGTATCATGTTTTCTACTGGATGTGAGAGCCTGGCACTAACATACATTCACCACCAAGTTCCATGGGAAACAAATTGCGGCCTTGATAATAGAAGCGATTCCAACGCCCTATTCACTACTGTGCTAATATTGAGGGCTAATCGTTAAAATGGCATTTTGGCTCTAGTTTTGGAAAAAATGGATTTGAAGCCCCTCAAATTTCAGGTTGACAGGAGAAAAATGAAGCCTTTCATCTGATATCAAAAATAATACTACTTCCAGGTTTGTCAGGAGGTCCCAAATACGATCAGAAAAAGCACCTTTAAACTAATATCTAAAACATTATCCTGGCTGAGGATGCCAGAGCTTTCATAAATTAATCAAAAAAGAAAATGAGAAAACACATTCTTAAACAGCTGTGAAAATGTAAGCAATTTCATTGGCTGATGCCTGGGTTCAATTCGTTTAATTGAACCCAGGTAGTACTCGCTGCGTATTGATGTTATTTTTAGGTTGAAGCGCTCGCGTCATACTGCGTTTTGCTACGTTTCGCGCGTGCCTGCCAACATTATGTCTCATTTCGTATGTTTGTTGCGTTCAACGGATTGTTTGATTGTTGTCACGGGTGGTGGCAGTCCTTTTTGTGGTTAAAGCCTAAAACGTCACGGAAATTGCGTTAAAGATCATGAAGCTGGTTTAAGAATGAGATTAAGGTATGATTGGAACCGGTACTCTCTTTACTCTCTTTACGACGATTGAACCCGGCGACCCCAGTATTTTTGCGTGGAAGAACTCGGCCTCGGCTCGTTCTGCCACTAAAATAATGGTATCGCCTTGGTTCAATTCGTCGTAAAAGAGAAGAGAGTACGGTTCCAAATCATTACCTTTATTCTCTAATTAAAATCCATCTTCAGAGCTTTACTACTGCTGTGATGGAACCGAATCCTCTCTTTGCTTGAAGAAGCTATATTACCATGATGCCTGTATAGTGGTCAGTCTTCTTCCTCATGGGACAAGATTTGTCTGTGAAATGCCCCTAGGAAACCACAATTTACCAAGATCTCAAAAATAAATGAGACATGTATGAACATTAATTAATTTCTTGAGCTAATAAAAAAGAGAAGAAAAGCATTTGATCTAGACAAACTTTTAAAAAGAGAGAAAAAATACATAAAATAAAAAAAAAAATTGCAATCTGTTAGAGCATTATGGAATGGTGGCGTGTGTTTTATCTGGCTTGTTGTCGTCTCTCTCGTTATCATGCTGCCCTTCTATCTAATGCTATAGTGAAAATTTTGCGAGGTTTTATTCACGATTCCGTGAGGTGAACATAAAAACGCGAAAATAACTTCTTCCAATAGATTTGTATTACATTGATGTAAATACCGTGGAATTAAATTCTCGCACATTTGGCAAAACTGTTAAAATCGCGAAAATATCTGTACGCGGAAATTTCCATTATACAGTACTTACATGTACACCATCCGCGATAATTGCCTTTTCAAAAGCACCCTAAACAAGGATTTTAATCTCAGTGAAAAAGACACCCTAAACAGGTTACACGTCCAAAATTTTATACCCTAAACAGGGATTTTAGGCATCTAGCTGAATTTTATATACCCTATAGCAAGGACTCCTCCCTCTTTCTTTTAACAACCCTAAACAAGGATCCCTCAAAGTGTGGGCAACAGCCCCTGGAATTTAAAAGGAAACTACGGATAAACCCATATCCATGTAATGAATTATAATTTGCTTAGTTTGCCTGTTTATTAGGGCAAGGGTTGATTATGCAGAAACTATTGCAAAACCCCAAAGTATGCGCCCGTTGCCTGATTCTCTCATTCTCAAGAGCCCCGGTCCTCCAATTTCGTTTCGACTTTGCACCAGGGTCCCCTTCGTCCTCAATGCTGTTAAATGACGGGAATCAAGTTTCACACACAATTAGGAAGCAATTAGGTGTAATAATTTTGAGGCGAAAATTAATCCGTGATGGAGCATTTTTTTACGCTGTTTTGGGCGCTGCGTTGCAAAATCCTTGGCTGACTTTCGAATCATCAGATTCATATTTCGATTCTTTTCTTCCTCCCTCCCTTTCCTTTCTCCCACGATTTTCTTTCTTGGGGATTTATTTATCTAGTTTTATATTTTTCAGGTAAATTTCTACAGAGTTTTTATATTCCCTCTCGTCGTCACGATTTAAATAACCCCTTTTTCTTCGGGTTTTGAGTGTTGTAATCTGATAACCCTTTTTCCTATTTTTTTCAGGTTTTTGACACCCTAAACGCGATAACGCACGTAATCCGCGCCCTATCTTTGACAAAAAATACCCTTTTTTACGCGTTTTGTTTTTTTATTAAAAAAATCGCGGGCTCTCTCCCTTCACTTACAGAACTGTGTTCACCAACATGTTTCACAATAAACCTTTATTTAGTGGGGTCCATAGGGGAGTTTAGGGATAAAAGGGTCAAGGTCATCTGCAGGTCCATATGAGGTTCAATGTGGAAAAACTATTCCAAGAAACCAGGCACACGTTCAACAAAAGTGTGCCTTAGGTTTTGTTTAACATAGATTTTTTTTTTTTTTTCACATAGTTTTATGTGTAATGACCCCTGAATGACCTTGGTTGTGACTTTAAAATTTTTTGGCATCAACAATTGACCCCCCAAGTTTCATGTCCATAACCAATGTTTACCCGTTTGACAAGCCTTGGGCCTTGAATGACCCGATGACATTTGATATTACAATAAAAATAAACCAACCACAAACTGTTTTTTTCTTTTTCTTCAGGACGGGTCCCGGGGGCAAAAAACCCCACTCTCCTGAGAATGAGTTACCTTTTGTGAGCATTTCAGTTTTCAATTTTTTCAGTGTGTGTATGGTCTTTCCATCCCA
>JAMKCH010057802.1:0-25355 GCA_023653785.1 Ophioderma brevispina
CAAAATCACCATTGATTTCTGTGCAGATTCCAGAGAGCGCCATGGACAAACGGTTAGACCTATACTCTTCGTAAAAGCTGACAACCAAGATAATCTCTTTCTATAAAGGTTGTGTAATTGGTTTGACATGGGTACTGAAAAATATCCGAAAATACCGACCATTTCTAACAGGGCTTCCAACATGTGTAAAACAGGCCTACTCGTCCAATGTTCATGCACACAGTGTTGTGAATCACTCATCCATATCATGTCATGATGGTGCCCGTGAAGTGGTAACATTTGACATACTATCAAACTTCTGAATGATTCTGCACAATGATGCGGGTTGGTGGCAAAGTCGAGGCCCGTTACATGGACAAACGCACTAGAATGACAACCACGGTGCCACACCTACATCATAGGTGGCAACACCACACACACAGACCACCCCGACACCTCCCACACGCCCGCACATGCACACACTCGTTCGCACACCAACACGCACATACATACACACCACAGATAACCCACCGCTACGAACCCGACACTGACCCCCCCCCACACACACATCACACACCGGATCCGACCTGAGCAGCGTGGACGTATATGTATATCTACTCACACACACCCCACACACACACCCAAACCCCAACACACAACACAACTCTTGCGCACGCCGCACGGCACATACTACATCACCCACAACACCCCACACGACAACCCCCCCCCCACACCCACCCCATACACACCGTGAATGGCTTGTGGCGTTGACGTATATGTAATGTAATTATCGGTGTAGGCCCACTTTACTCCATGGATCCGTTTAACACGTGTCGAAATTGACGGTTCTCTTTATTTCTACTGAAATTTCTTTACCATTTTGAATGAAGCCTATATAATCTTAACCCATTTTTGCTGAATCCTATAATTTCATCCCTTTTGCTGAAACCTATCGTATTAATAATCAATTTTAATAATAATAATGAACAGTTTAACAAACTTGATACAGTGCGTAACCCTCGTCTCACCGGGGGGGGGGGTGGTTACCACCCCTTTTCAGGTTTTTTCCCCTTCTTGCTAAAACCCCCCTTTTTTCGGTGCCAATTATTAATTAATTGTCATATTGACCCTTTTTTCCGCTCTTTTTTCATCCAAAAAAACAAACATCCACCGCGGGTATGGGTATATAGCAGTGGATCCCAACGTGCTGGCTAGGGGTGACACCATCCCCCTTCGGAAGCGAAGTACCAACATGCTAACACACACAGGAACATCACAGACACTTTGATTTTGGTACCAATGATAGCTATAATGTCCTCCTCTTTCCATTGAATCAAAATGAGTACCACCATGCCAGCATTACGTCACAATAGTCATAAATTTGCATGTCCGCAAAACTGCCATTTCCCATAGACACCACTGTGAAAAATTCAAATTTTCGCCAAAAAGGTTTAGGAAATCGCAAGTTTTATGCGGTTTTTTACTCTTCTTGATGGTAATACTAGTTTATCATATAATTACATCATTTGGCTATACATAAGGTGTTTGAGGTCGCTAAAATGACGAAATATCAATTTTCACCTATATTAGTATTTTCGTCCTTCCTCAACATATGACGTCACCATGACGTCATATGGGGATGTTGGTACTTATTCTGGTACCAATAGACGAAGAAACTCTAAGCGTAGTCTGTGTACCAAAGTTACAGGAATCGGGTGTTTCAGTAACGAAAAGCACAGGGTGGTGAACACCCCCCCTTGGGAGTTGGTTACAAAAATGGCTCAGGTAGACGAGGGTTAATGCAGATATCTCTAGGCTTTTAACACTTAAGTGCCGGGGTTTCCATAGTACCCAGCATTTTATTTTTTGCGATTTTCTTTCAGGCCTCATTTTTTTCAAGGAGTTTTTTTGCTAATTGTCTGAGTTATGAATAGCTTCTCCTGATACAAAAAACAAAAATAACATTCCCCTAGCAACCCCCCCCCCCCCCACCCGGGCACTAACCTAAGTGAAAAAATCAAGATATTACTAAATGAAAATTAAGTAATTAAATCTTGGTAATTATTTCTAAGATATAGACCTTAGGGGGAGGCAATCAATCAATAACTAATAATACTCTTCAATCAAATAACCTTTTATATGCTGATAGCAATCAATTTCAATTTTGGTCATGAACGTGCTCTTAACTGTGTCAGTCTAAGGGAACAGAACCAAGGTGAATTTTGAAGTTTCTGAGAAAAATACAAGACATGGTATTTTGGTTTATATTTTTCAATAATTATTTTAAATTGTTTTATTCTAGAGTAAGATATTAATATTATTTTAGTTCAAAACTTATATTGGAGTTGCTGAGTATTGAAATGTGCGAACCACTTTTTCGGAGAGTGACAATTTCAAATTTGCCAAGGTCATAGTCAAAGTTCGGATTTTCATTTTTAGTGTTGGTATATGTTCTTACGTGACCCCCAATTACTTGTGTTTAGTGTCAATTACAACTCCATGGGAAAGTGGTTATCTGGGTTGGGGGGTCCCTAGGACCCCTGGCCCCCCCTCCCCGGCACTAACGGAAGTTTTGTTCTTGTTTTTTTTTTGCATGGGCACTTAAAAGTGTTAACATAGAAAGAGAACAATTGACCATAACGTCACCGCAACACTCACCCCCCACACACGCATACCGCACATTGCACAGCACTCGTGGCGTACACCACACGCACATCAACACCCGGAACAGTATCCCACCCGAACCACCACCCCCCCCGCCCCCCACACAACACCACACCGTGAATCCGACTTGCAGCTGGACTATATGTGATTTTATATCTCTCTCACCCACACACAACACACTCGTTGCGCACACTTATACGCACATACCCCACACACACCACCAACAAATACCAACCCGACCCCCCCACCCCCAACACACCCGTGAATCGGACCTTGCAGCTGGACTATATGTAATGTATATCTCGGTGTAAGGCCTATATAACTCGATTACACAGTTTAACACGTATCGAATTGATGGTTCTCTTATTCGACTGAACATATTCTAACCCAAGATTTGTCATCCAATGGTTTTTTGGCGTCCCTCCATCATGGGGCGTCAATTCGGTGGTGGCAGGGAACATGCCCACCCCCATTCTTATGGATGTGAGCTAAATGACACGGAATTTGCCGCACCTAACATGAATACACCGACGGGCTCCATGCACACACACACACACGCGCGACGCGCCCTGACACAACACACACCCACAACACACATCGCACCCACACGAACGCGTGGAGGAAACCGTGTTAGCATCAACAGAGATGTCAATTCATCTATGTGGTCTTTAGGTTTATGCTTGGCTAATTACTGAAATGGCTGGGTGGAGATTTTGCAGATTTTAAAGTGCTTTTGATTTGTTTTCTTGGAGTAACAAGCACACTGACGTATGACCGTGCTGGTTATCTTCACTACTCAAATGTGCCGGTAAACTCAACCGTATTTACTTTCTGTCAATCAAGCAAGATAGAATATCTTCCTCAACAAGATATGTTATCAACCCGATGTGTGGCTCTCAATGACCCCACATAAACAGGTTTCCTTCTTTCTTCTTTCGGATCAATCTATCCTGATTGCAAGCAAGAATACTAGTAGTACATGTTATTCTCAACCAAGACTTGTCATCACGGTTTTGACGCCGTCATCATGGGCGTCAACTGCCTCGTTGGGGACGAGGGGAACATGTCCCACAGCCTATTTTTATTGAAGGAGCTAAATGACACAAGGTGCCACACCTAATTCATACACTGGCACACCACACACACAGACTCACCCCACACACACTTCACCACACCCGCCCATACACACACTCGTGCGCACACAAACAGCGCACATACCTAACACACAACATATAACCCACCCCACCCACCCCACCCCCCCCCCCCCACACACACACACACACACCGTGATCCGACCTTGCAAGTCGTGGACAGTATATGTGATGTATATCCTATCTGACACACACACACACTCGTGCGCACGCACATACCCACCCAAAATAAACCCACCCCGACCACCCCCATACACCCACCACACATAACCCACCGTGAGATCGGACCTGTGCAAGCAGCGTTGACGTCATATTAAATGTTTATCCTCGTGTAGCTATGTAACTCCATGTACACAGTTTAACACGTATCGAAATTGTGGTTCTCTTTATTGGACGAACATTCTCAACCAGAGTAGTCATTATGGTTTTTTGGACGCCTCATCATGGCGTTCACTGATCGGTGGGGGACGAGGGGAACAATGCCACAAGTATATTCTTATTGATGGAGCTAAACTGACGCCAAGGTGCCACACATACATGAATATACTGGCACACACAACACGCACGTTGAGAAAAACGTGTTAGTATCAACAGAGATGGATTCATCTATGTGTCTTTAGAGTTTATTTTTGGCTACTGAATGCTGGGAGGGAGATTTGCAGAGTTTAATGCTTTGGATTTGTTTTCTTGGAGGAACAAGCCACAACTGACGTATGCCCGTGCTGGTTATCTTCACTACTCAAACGTGGCCGTTATAACTTAAAACCGTATTTAATTTTTGTCAACCAAGGCAAGATATTAATCTCTCTCATCAAGATATGTTTATGACCGGTGGGGCTCTCAATGAAACCAAAACAACATTTCTGGATCAATCTATCCTGATTGCAACGATACTAGTAGTACAATGTTATTCTCAACCAGAGTAGTCATTATGGTTTTGACGCCTCATCATGGGGCGTCAACTGATCGGTGTGGGGACGAGGGGAAAACATGCCCACCAGCCTATTCTAGTGATGGAGCTAAAATGACACAAAGGAGCCACACCTACATGCATAACTGGGCACCCCCCACACACACACACACAGACGCTCGTACACTCACCACCCCACACCCGCACCCACACACCCGCACATGCACACACTCGTGCGACAGCCAACACGCCAACATACACACCAACATATAACCACCCGACCACCCCCCCCCCCACACACCCACACACCGTGAATCCGACCGTGCAGTCGTGGACGGATATGTGAATGTATAACTTCTCAACACACACACACCCACACACCCACACCGTGCTCATGTATGCACTCACATACACACACACAACCGGTGCCAACAATAAATACCCGACCAAACCCACCGCCCATACACACAACCGTGAATCGGACCTGCATGGGATTATAATGTAAGTGTAAGCTTTTGATTTGTTTTCTTGAGGAATCAAGCCACAAACTGTACGTGTGACCGTGCTGGTTATCTTCAATACTCAAATGGCCGTTAGAACTTAACCGTAATTTTAATTTGTGGTCAACCAAGGCAAGATATTCATACTCTCTCATCAAGATAATTTTATGAACCGATGTGGCTCTCAATGAAAACCAATAAAAACAGGTGGTTTTGGAGCATCTATCCCTATTGCAAAACAAGAATATCTAGTAGACTTTAGTCTCACAAGAGTTGTCATTATGTTTTGGAGGAGACGGGGAACGGGGGGGCGGAGGAAGTCGGGAAGACGCCTAGGGGGTCTTTTCAGCAACAGCATAGGGAGTGGAGGGGGGGGGGATAGGAGTGGGGGTGACAGGAAAGTCTACTAAAGGCAGGGAGAGGGCAGGGGGCAGACCTGAGACGGAAGGAAGATGATTAAGAAGTGGAAAAGATGGAAACAGGCTGGGAGATGCAGGATGTAAGGGGATTGCACAAGGGCTGACATACGACAAAGGGGGGGTATCGACGGATGAGAAACAGTCCTTTGACGACGGAATTGGTGGAGAGTGGAAACCGAAAGAAGGGAAGAGGAGACTCATTGGAAAAAGTGGAAGGAGGAGAAGCGCGGGAAAGCAGTAAGCGACATAAGGGGTGGGGGAGGAAGGGGGAGAGCGGGGAGAAGGTAGGGGGGGCTAAAGGGGGGGGTAGGGGAGCAGAGGCGACTGATGGGAGTCAAGACGGAGAAAAAGAGAGTGAAGAGAGACGGGAAGGGCGCAGAGGCTTGGGGGGCAGAGCGGAAGAAGAAAGAAGAGGGCAGAAAATAAAGGGGAGGGAAGACTAGGAGGATAGGCGCATACGGCAGAAGATTAATAGGAATGGCAGGACAAAATCAGAAGCATACCAGTCGGAAGGGCGCGGTGGAGAAATAACAGAATGTAATTCTGTGTCAGGAGCAGATTGGATCCGGCGTACAACAGTGGACGGTCGGAGGCAGGCGCAGGGGCAGGAATGGGAGACTGCAACACGAAAAGAATGAAGCAAGAGAAGAGCACGAAACAAAGTGAGAGGTGGGGGACGAGGAACATTGCCACCATGCCTATTCTTATTTGATGGAAGCTAACATGACAAACCAAGGAGCCACCTACATGCATCTACTAGGCACACACACAGATCACACACGTACACTCACCCACCACCCGCCACTCCCACATGCACAACACTCGTGGCGCACATACAACGTACAATACATACACACAAACAGATAACCCACCGACCACCCCCCCCCCCCCACACACACACACACATCGTGAATCCGACCTTGCAGCGTGGACGTATATCAATGTATATGTGATGTATATCTCTCTCTCTCACACACACACAGCACCGTGCGCACAGCAGCAAGGCACATACACACACCCAACAATAACCAACCCGAACCACCCCCCCCAACCCCATAACACACACCGTGAATCGGACCTTGCAGCGTGGACGTATATGTTACTGTAATATATCGGTGAAGGCCTATTAACTCCATGTACAACACCGTTAAACACTGTCTAAATTGACGGGTTCTCTCTTTATTCGATTGAAATATATCTGCACCCAAGATGTTGTATCATGGTTTTGACGCTTATCATGGGCGTCAATCGGTGGGGGACGAGGAGAACATGCCCACCATGCCTAGTCTTATTGATGAAGCTAAAATGACACCAAGGTGCACACCTACATGCATATACTGACACACACACACACCAAGCACACACTACGAGGAACCGTGTTAAGTAGCACACAGAGATGTATTCCTCTATGTGTCTTTAGGGTTTATGCTTGGCTACTGAATGCTGGGAGGGAATATTGCAGATCTGTAATGCTTTTGATTTGGTTTTCCTTGAGGACAAGCTACAACTGACGTATGACCGTGCTGGTTATCTTCACTACTCAATGTGCCGTTAGAACATAACCCGTAATTTTAATTTTTGTCAACCAAGGCAAGTACTAATACTCTTCTCATCAGATGTTTATGACCCGATGTGGCTCTCAATGAAACCAATAAAAACAGGTTTTTGCGGATCAATCTATCCTGATTGCAAACAAAATACCATAATAGTAACATGTTAGCAACTTGCCTTTACTGTCCAATTTTCCCCTATTCACTGTGCACACCGTGCAATTCAATAGGCCCCGAGGACCTGGCATGCGTACTCTGCGCTTAACGCATAGGACATGAGAGAACTCACGTCTTTGCGAGAAAAGTGCTCAGGGGATTTTCTTGGAGCAGAAGCTCTAATTAAATATATTATCAATCCAATAAGCAATGTTAATTTTAATTTATTAAGAACCTTTTCAGAAAATCGAAAATGGTTAATTTATAAATAGTGGTCTTTTGTAGGGGGGTATAATGCTAACTCTATGGCAAAGATCACCAGTGATTGCTGGGCCAAATAAATTCACGAGGTCGCCCATGGACAAACATTAGAACTATACTATTCGTATAATCTTCAACCATATAATCTTATTTTTCTACATGGTGATGTAATTTGGTTGACATACGGTGCTGAAAAAGAACCCTAAACAACCATTTTAAACAATGCTTCCAACCTGTTGTAAAACAGGCCTACTCGCCAATGGTCATGCACACAGTGTGTGGCTATTCGCTCATCCATTTCTGAGCATGATTTGGATGGTGCCCTGGTGAAGTGGACATTTAACATACGATCAACTTCATTATGGATTCATGTCACAATGATTTGGTGGGTGGGCAAAAGGTCGAAGCCCGTTTACAGTGGACAACTAACTGCACTGTCTCAACCAAGACGTTGTCATTATGGTTTTGGACGCCTCATCATGGCGTCAATCGGTGCGGAGGGGAACATGCCCACCCCCTATTCTTATTGATGGAGCTAAAGGACACCAAGGTGCCACACCTACATGAATATATACTGTGGCTCCACCCACACACCCCCACTCCACCATACAACACACACATACATACACAACACGTGGAGGAATCTTGTTAGCATCAACAGAGATGTGTGTGTCTTTAGGGTTTAAATGCTTGGGCTACTGAATGCTGAGAGGGAGATTTGCAGATTGTAAGTGCTTTTTGATTTGTTTTCTTGGAGGAACAAGCCACAACTGCCGTATGACCGTGCTGGTTATTTTCACTAATCAAATGTGCCGTTAGAACTTCACCGTAATTTTTAATTTTTTCAACCAAGGCAAGATATTAAACTCTCTCATCAAGATATGTTTAATGACCCGATGTGGCTCTCTGCCAAGACAACACATAAAACCGTTTTATGGTCAATCTTCCTGATTGCAACAAGAATAACTAGTATTACATGTTATTCTACAAGCAAGAGTAGTCCCCCGGTTTTGAACGCCTCATCATGGGCGTCAACTGATCCGTGTGGGACGAGGAGAACATGCCCACCAGCCTATTCTTATTGATGGAGCTAAAATGACACCAAGGGTGCACACCTACCTGCATCTACTGGCACACACACGACCAGCCCACCCCCCCCCCCCCCAAAAACACACACACACACACACACACGTGAGAAAACCGTGTTAGCATCAACACGAGATGTAATTCATCTATGTGTCCTTAGGGTTTAGCTTGGGCTAACTGAATTCTGGGAGGAGATTTGCATATTGTAGTGCTTTGTATTTGTTTTTTCTTGGAGGAACCATGCCACAACCTGCACGTATGTACCGGCTGTTACTCTTCACTACTCAAATGTGGCCGTAGAACCCTTGTAACCGTAATTTGAAATTTTTGTCAACCTCTTCTTCTTGCGTATATGATGCAGCAGCTAAACATTTTGTAAGCGTTTGGAGCCAACTCACGTTGATTGGTTGCAGGTTTGAGAATCTTTGTCCACCGGTGGACGAAGGTAGGGCACTCAATGACAATGAGACTGTGATCCGCATCCCCCGTGATGGAGAACCACATTGCAGGCTGGCGATGGCCGCAGCCCCCATCGGTGCATATGGCTATTGAAGCGACCGATTCCCTGTGCGCATCCGGTTTAAGGTGACCCATTCCTTGCGTGGGATTGCTGCAGGTGGTAGTTCTGTCTAGGTTAATGAGAGTTGATCTGGTCCTGTGGAGTATCAAGCCCGGCCTTATTCCTGTCTGTAATATGTTGATGGAGACCTGGAAGAGTTTAGCGGCGTGTCGGCAGAGACACAGGTCGGCGAGAGCGCAGTCTCTGTCCTCCGCGTTGTGTGATTCTTTGACGTTGTTATTCAGCAATTCTTGTTGTCCAAGCATGCCTTATTCACTAGTTTGTGCGGGTGGTGTTCTCGCCTGGGCTCCGATACTGCAGGTGGCATACCTGAAAGCACGGTAGGATTATATGGAGTAGGACGGAGGCATCCAGTGAGGTTTCCAAGTCTCGTTGCGTACAGTGTCCCCGCGTTCTTGCTGTGGAAGAGCTTTGCATCACCATGTCTTGGCGGCATATGTCAGCAGTGATGTAGACCAGAGCCAATGTACAGTGGTGCGTAGGGTCTTTGGGCTGGCACCCCCATGAAGATCCACCAAGTCGGCACAGAGGTTATTCCCCGAAGATACCTTGGCGCATTACTACGGACTTGAGGTAAGTAAGCTGCCGGTCAGGCTTCACTCCCAAGTAGATTGGTTTGGATTGGTATTGCAGAGGCGGTCCGTTGAGGTTGATTTGAAGCTGAGCTGACGATGAGCCTCTATGGTGTTGATGTGGAAGGCCAGTGGCGTGTCACCAGGCAAGATCTTAATACTCTCTCTCATCAAGATATGTTTATGCCCCGGTGTGGCTTCTCAGGAACCAACTAAAAACAGTTTTCTGATCAATTCTATCCTGATTTCAAAAGGAATACTCAGTAGTACATGTTATTCTCACCCAAGAGTATGTCCATCATGGTTTTGACGCCTCATCAGTGGGCGTCAATCGGTGGGGGACGAGAGGGGAACTGCCCCCTACCGATTCTTATTGATGGAGCTTAAATGACACCAAGGAGTCCCACACCTACAGGCATTATGGCACAAATACTGGCACACACACCACACACTCCGCCCCCACCTCACCCGCCCTGCACCACGCGTGCGCACATGTAACCAACACGCACATCATACACAGACAGACACCATAGTAATCCACCCGAACCCCCCCCCCCCACACCAACACACCACAAACCGTAACCGACCTTGCCAGCGTGGGACGTAAGTCAACATTAAAAAATATCTCACACACACACACCACACACACCCCTCGTGCGCTGCACAGCAGCACGCACATACAGTACACACCACCCCACACGACAACCACCCCCCCCCCCCACACACAAACACTACACACCGGTGCATCGGACTTGCACCACACGTGGACGTATATGATTTATTGGGGTAAGGCCTATGTTAACCCCCCCGTATCGAATTGACGTTCTCTTATTTCGACTGAAACAGATCTTTATAATTGTGATGAACCTATGTAACCACCTTAAAACCCATTTTGGGGCTAATCCTATATAATGTCATCCCTTTGCTGAAACCTAATCATATTAATCACTTATTAATAAGAATACAGTTTACCTTAAGGGCCCGGGGAGCGAATCCGCCCCGACATTTTTGTCTATCTCATCACCTATTGTTATTTTTCACGCCGAAACTGCATGACCTTTTTCTTTGAAGCCGCCTTGCGCTCATTTGAGACCATTTTGAACAAAATCGCGGACCTACTGTTCTGAGCGGCGTTCCGGTAATCGCGCACTGCTTGCAAGAAAAGCTATTTCCGATTGAAATTACATGGAACCAGAGCAGAATCCAGTTTGTTGAGCTAAGATACAGATCCACGATAGGTTTTTATCTTATTTATTTGATTTATTTGTAGTGTAAGAGCATTGTGGCGCTACTGGATACACATCATGGCCAAAAAATCCAACTTTTGCTTGAAAAATGGCGAAAAACATTATTTTGCGATTTTTGAGATTTTTCGCATTTTTTTGCAAGACGTCATAATTGTACGTCACTGTGGACGTCAACAAGTAGGTTTGTACTTTTTGGTATCAATGCCTCGAGAGGGTCAGCTTCCATTGGTACCACACTATGATAGTTAAGTCAATCCGTTTCCGAGATACTTAGGGAGCGGAACCCCCTCCCGGCGGTGAGATGTGTCCAAAATTCCCGGCCCTTTTAGGGTTACCAAATGTGATACGTGCTTAATATGCAGATGCTCTAGGCGCGAGCAATTTTAAACCAATACAACACACACTGGATGAAACCGTGTTAGCAATCAACAGAGATGTATTCATCAATTTGGTCTTGGGTTATGCTTGGGCGATACTGAATGCTCAGGGGTTTTGTGCATTATGGTTTTGGACGCTCATCATGGGGCGTCACTCGGGGGGGGGGGGGGCGAGGGTACGGGGGAACATGCCCACTAGCCTATTCTTATTGATGGAGCTAATGACCCAAGGAGCCACCAACCTACATGAATATAACTGGCACACAACACACACCACACAGGCACGAACACTCGTGCGCAGAACCAACAACACGCACATACTACACACAACAGATAACCCCGACCCCCCCCCCCCCCCACACACACCGTGAATCCGACCTTCAGCTGGACCGTATAGGTATATCTCGGTACAAACACGCACATACATACCCACAACAATAACCCAACCCACCACCAATCCCCCCCCCCACACCACACACCCGTGAATCCGAGCTTGCGCGTGGACGTATATGTAATGATATCTCACTCACACACACACACACACCACGACACCCACACACGCACGCCCACCCAATACTCGTGCCGCACAGCAGCACTCACATACCTTGGGCACTCACCACACACACACACACACACACACACCCAAAGAACCACCACCCCACACACACACACCCATACACACCATGAATCGACTTGCGCGTGGACTTATATGTAACTTATATCTCACACATACACACCAACATTTCTCTTGTTAAAATATTTAAAAACACAAACATACATACACACACACCCACACGACCACCCCCCCCCCCCACACACACTACAACACTACCGTGAATCGACCTTGCAGCGATGGAGTATATTTTTTTTATTATTATGTAATGGTAATATCTAGGTGTAGGCCTATATAACTCCATGTACACCGTTTAACACGTGTCGAAATTGACGGTTCTCTTTATATCGACTGAAACATATCTTTATCCATTTTGATGAAGCCTATAATCTTATCCCATTTTGCTTGGACACCTATAAAATTTTTCCATCCCTTTTGCGGATGAAACCAATCATATTAATCAATTTTAATAATAATACCATTTTAACAAACCTTGATACAGTGCGTCATGCAATATCTCTAGGAGGCCGCGTACCACTTAAGGTGCGCGGGGGGTTCCATAGGACCCCCATTCATTTGATTTTTGCGATTTTCTCGGTCACAAATCATTTTTTCAAGGATTTTTTTGTTAATTGTCACTTGATTTATGAATACGCTTCTCCTGATACAGAAAAATTCAATTCTATCACCCCCCCGGGCACTATAGGAAGTGAAAAAATCAAAATATTTTACTAAATTAAAAATTAAAGCAATAAATCTTTGGGAATTAGTTTGCTTAGATTTATACTTTAGGAGGCAATCAATCAATAATTAATATCCTTCATCACTAACCGTTTATAGGCTGATAGCATCATTTTCAATTTTGTCATGAACGGGCTCTTACCTGTGTCAAGTATATGGAAAGACCAAGGTGATTTGAAGTTTTCTGAGAAAAATACAAGATGGTATTTGTTTATTTTTGGCAAGAATCATTTTTATTGGTTATTCTAGAGTAGAGATAATGAATGTATTTTGGTTGCAAAACCTATATTGGATTGCTGAGATGGAAATGTGCGAACCACTCTTGTTTCGGAGAGTGGCAATTTCAATTGGCCATAGGTCATAGGGCAAAGTTCGGATTTTCATTTTTATTGTGGGTATGTGGTTCTTACGTGGCCCCCATTTACTTGTGTTAGTGTCATGATCAAACTCCCATGGGAAAGTGGTTATCTGGGTTGGGTCCCTTAGACCCCCCCCCCTTGGGCACTAACGGAAGTTTTTTTAGCGTGGGCACTTTTGTTCTTTTTACTATGTTAACACTTAAAAGTGTTAACATAGTAAAAAGAACAATTGTACCAATGACACACACACACTCACCCCCACATACGCACACACACATACCGCACATGCACACACTCGTGCGCACACCAACATGCATACATCAATAATTGTAAACTGTATGTACTAAGATGAACAGGTGAGGGATATGATATGCTAGGACCAGTAATGGACAACCCGATAGGGCTTATAGTTATTGCTGGCCATGTAATCCATAATGTAAAATACACTCAATTACAATAATTACAATATTACAAAAATTACTCAAGTAGGGGATGATATAAAATATTACATAGGTCAATATACATAACAAAAAAAAAACAAACAATATAACTAAACTAAACAAACACTTAACGGGAATACATTATACGGGACCGGAAATTGGACAAGAAAGACAGACTTCTCAACATATCTTGCATAATGAGGAAGCAGAGGATGAAGAGGTAGAGGTGAAGAAAAAAAAGTAAGGAGTAGAGATAGAAATGAGATGAAGAATAAAGTATATGTAATGTTTATCTCGGTGTAGGCCTATGTAACTCCACGTACACAGTTTAACAACTGACGTATGACCGTGCTGGTTATCTTCACTACTCAAATGTGCCGTTAGAACTTAACCGTAATTTTAATTTTTGTCAACCAAGGCAAGATATTAATACTCTCTCATCAAGATATGTTTATGACCCGGTGTGGCTCTCAATGAAACCAAATAAAAACAGGTTTCTGGATCAATCTATCCTGATTGCAAACAAGAATACTAGCAGTACATGTTATTCTCAACCAAGAGTTGTCATTATGGTTTTGACGCCTCATCAGGAGCGTAAACTGATCGGTGGGGGACGAGGGGAACATGCCCACCAGCCTATTCTTATTGATGAAGCTAAAATGACACCAAGGTGCCACACCTACATGCATATACTGACACACACACACACACACACACACCGTCACACACACACACACTCACCCCATGTACAAAATGGGCGAGATGAAAACGTAATTTGCTCCTCAGTGGAACATCTCAGACATTAAAGCTAACATTCTGCTTGAAGATCATCATATATCCTACCCAATCAATCATAAAATTAGGGTAGTTATCCCCAAAATTTTCGAGCTACTGGACCGTGAAGACTAGCATACACCGTGGACCCTGGAGGTCACAGCACTTTTTCAGTCAGGTATTCCCTGTAAGAATACGGTTAAAATTGGTTTGTCGGATCAAAATAACATATCAATGACAACCTTTTTTTGATATTCCTACAGATTTTATACTTAATATTGATAGCAACCATGATTTGTAACCCAGATCTTGCCATTTCTCTCAGTTTTTAGGGTATACTTAACCTCATTTGCAGTGGGGGCTGGACTTACCTGTTTCTCATGTTATTTACTGGTGTGAATCCATAGTTGAAATATTTTAGATATTATCACCTCCCCGTATTGACTTCTAGTATCTGTTATGACATAATGGCAACGTACCTCACCTCTTTTATGTTTTAAAATGTAGGTCGCTACCAACCATTGACTTTCTTCTAAAAAAAGGTAATTGAAGAGAAAGGGTTTTTAAAGACAACTTTTTTTGTTCTGCACACTTAGGTCAGCCCTTTCCAAGAAACTGTTCTTCAGATTTTTGTCCCTTTACTTTTCGAAAAAAAATCGATTTTTTTTTTGTTTCTGCACAAATTAGTTCAGCCCTTTCCAGAACCTTTACTTTCATGATTTTTGTCCCTTTATCTTTCGAAAAATAAACCTGTCAAAGTTATTATTTCATTGCACATACAGTAGAATCTCAATACTGATTTTAATCACAGAGGAAAGGTATTCCATGCTTGAATTAATGACAAAATAACTCCGCCATGCAGCGAGGTCATAACATCAAAATCTGTTTCAACTGCATGCACAAGAACATGGACCAATGGAACAGAAATGGAAGTGTTCTGGGGCCATATCGAATATCATGTAGCACATTGTTCGATTGATAGTCCACTCAATCTATTAGACTGGTTCCATTTCAAAAAGAATCCCTATAAAACTATATAATGTGTAAGCTAAAAATTTAAGGAAGATATGCAACTTGGTATGTGCATAGACAGGGTGCCACAAGTGTCCTATAGGTTGGAAAAGTGAAATTTTTTATGTAAAAGTACAGCATTTTGTGGCAGTGTAATTTGTGAGCTCAATACTCTCATAGCTTAACCTGTTTATAAGTCACATGAATGCCACATAAATACAAAGTCATGCAGATTGTTATTTATCTTATAAGTATATTTCACAATAAGTGAGACCTCCTTAAAATTTTAGTCTGTCCATTCACCGTGAGAGTAAGAGGAAATATTTCAATGGCCCCAGGTAGAAAATTTTATGGTACTCATACAATGTATAGTAATGTAGCTCGTAAATAAATTTTGCATAAAATACTTGTTCACATCTAAGATAGTTGGATGTTTCATTTGAAGTAATCAGAAGAACCGATATATTGTCGAAAAATATACACCGCGTTAAACGTTTGTTCATGCATAATTTTGTTGATATATTAATTCAGACCCATGCATATTACCAAGTTAAGTGGACTAAGATAATAAATTTCAGCAGGATTAATATTATAGGTTATGAGAGGTTTACATCAAAATGGATTAGATTATCCGTACACGGGCTCGTTCGTACTGGAAATTTCCACCTGTTATCTGTGGTCTTATAATAAAACATTTATAGATTCAACCAATCCTATATTATTGTCTGATAAATATCGTTTAGACGTTTTTTGTGTGATTTCAGACACCTGCATATAATCATATTAAGTGGATTAATATGATAGGTTTTCAGATTTAAGATGCTAGGTTTCAGCCAAGGCTTAAGATTATCGGTTTCCAGCACATGATGAAGATCATGTTTCCGTCGAAATAGAGAGAACCGTCAATTTCGATACGTATTAACGGTAACCCTATATCCTACACCGTCATAAAGTAGCCTGTGTTTGTGTGTGTATCATGTGGGTTAGCCTTTTGCGAGTATGTGTGTTTGGTGAGTGTGTGTGTGCGATTGATGTGTCGGGTGTGGTGTGTGTGTGTTTTGTTGTGTGTGCGTGTTTTGTCTACCTGTAACAGCATCATCCACATAACCCCCTTACGCACTTAAGTGATAAGATTATAGATTACATGCAATTGTATAAAGTTATCGGTTTCAGGCAAATGGGTTAAGATTATCGGTATGCGAGCGCGTTCGCAAGGGGCCATGTTCATCTGTTATCCTGTGTTCTTATAACATTTGTAGATTCAATCAAATCCGAATTAATTGGTCTTGATTAAATATACCGTTTTACACGTTTTGATGAATATAATTAGTTGCAGAGCATCATTTTTCATAGTAAGTGGATAATATATAGTTGTCATTTAATATAGTAGGTTTCAGCATATGGATTAAGATTATCGGTTTCAGCAAATGGATACAGATCAAGGTTTAAGTGGAAAAAAGAGCACCCGTCAATTTCGATCGTGTTAACGGTATAGCATAGGCCTACCCCGTCACAAAAGTGGCTGCAAAGTCCTATTTGTGTGTGTGTGGGGGGGGCAGTGTTATGTGGGTAATCCTTTTGGACGATCCGATCTTCAACTGCAGACATAATCGTGTGTTATTGTTTGTGCGTGGTGTGTATGTGTGTGTGTGTGCGTGTGTGTGTCGTGTGATGGTGTTTTTCCATGTTAGGTGTGCCTGCCCGATCCGATTTTCAATTAGACTACACAAGCTGTGTGTATTGTGTATTTTGCATGTGTGGTTTGTCCTACCTACTAACACAATCCAGTCATAACACCACATACACAACACTGTCTGTGTGCGTGGAGAGAGAAGTGTGTGTGTGTGTGTGTGTGTGTGAGTGTATTTGCCTGTGTATGTGTGTTTTCTGCATGTGTATGTTTGTGCGTGCTTTGCGAGTTTTAGGTATGTTTTTGTGTTTGTGCGTGCTTTGCGAGTTTAGGTAGTGTGTGTGTTTGTTGAGCGTGTGTTGGTGTATGGCTGCACGATTTCCATCTTTAGTTATAAGGGTGGAACAACAATTGTCATTTGGTTGATTAAAAACACCGCTTTGTAAGTCCTTATTTTAGTTATCTTTTCCGCGCGCTTGTCCTGTGTACACAGGGGTCCTCACATACGGTTTCTTTTGGGTTCGACTGTCATCGGTCTCAGTGGTTTTTTGGCTAAGCACGCTCTTACAAATTTTTTTTGGGGGGTACATTCAGACAATTCGCAAGTGTTTTAGTTAGGCCTTGCTTTGCAAATTGTTTTTTGGTTACGTGGCCACGTGGGCTCTTATGCAAGGTACATCAAATCCGATATATTGTCTGAAAATATAACATCGTTTAAATGTTTTGTTCATGCATATTTTTGTTGATATATGCATTCAGAACCCATGCATCTTACCAGTTAAGTGGACTAGATAATAGGTTTCAGCAAAGATAATATGATAGTTATGACAGGTTTCATCAAAATGGATTAAGATTATCCGTACACGGGCCTCGTTCGTAAGGGAAATTTCCACCTGTTGTCCTGTGGTCTAATAACATTTAGTACTTCAACAATCCGATATTGTCTGATTAAATATACCATCTTAACGTTTTGTTGATATATTAATTTCATAACACCTGCATATAACCTAGTACGTGGATTTACTAGATATTTTTCATAATTTAAGATGCTAGGTTTTCAGCAAAAGGATTAAGATTATCGGTTTCAGCAAATGGATAATGGGGGACGATAAAGGTTTCAGTCGAAATCGAGAGAACCGTCAATTTCGATACGTATTAAACGGTAAACCTAGGCCTACACCGTCATAAAAGTAGGCTGTGTGTTTGTGTGTCATGTGGGTTAGCCTTTTGCGAGTATGTGGTTGGTGAGTGTGTGTGTGCGTTGAATGGCGGTGTGTGGTGTGTTTGTGTGTGCGTGTTTTGTCTACCTGTCCCAGCACAATCCACATGGACCCCCTTACGCACTTAAGTGAATACTATTATAGGTTTTCACCAAGTGGTTAAGTTATCGGTTTTCAGCCCAATGGATTAAGATTATCGGTATGCGAGCGCGTTCGCAAGGAACATGTTCATCTGTTATCCTGTGGTCCTTATACCTTTGTAGATCAATCAAATCCGATATTATTGTCCTGATTAAATATACCGTTTGGTAGACGTTTTTGATGACTGATCTTCATTGCAGAGCATGGCAAGATTATCATAATTATGGATTATCTGATAGTTTGGCAGATTTACGATGGTAAGGTTTCAGCATATGGTAAGATTCGCTGTTCAGCAATAATAAAGATCAAGGTTTCAGTCGATAAAGAGAACCGTCATTTCGATACGTAGTAACGGTATACTAGGCCCTACCACCGTCACAAAAGTGGCTCAAGGTCACGATTTGTGTGTGTGGTGGGGGGGGGGGGGCAGTGTTATGTTGTAAGTCTTGTTGACGATTCTATCTTCAACTGCAGACATCAGCGTGTGTATTGTGGTTTGTGCGTGTGGTGTATGTGTGTGTGGTGTGTTGCGTAGTGTGTGGTTTGTGTGATGTGTTTTTTCCATGTATAGTTGTGCCTACAAGATCGATTTTCAATTAGACATACCATAACCGTGTGTATTGTGTATTTGCATGTGTGGTTTGTCTACCTGCTACACCTCCAGTCAAACACACACATACACAACACTGTCTGTGTGCGTGGAGTGGTGTGGGTTTGTGTGTGTGTGTGGTGTGTGTGTGGGGGTGTGTTTTGCCGGGTATGTGTTTTCTGCATGTGTATATGTTGTGCGTGCTTTGCGTGTTAGGTATGGGTGTTTTGTGATAGTTGCTTGGGTATGGCTACACGATTCCAACTTAATTTAACTTTGGAAACAATTGTCATTGGTTGTTAAATACCGCTTTTTTGTGACAGTTCCTTATTTTAGTTACTTTTTCGCGCGCTTGTCCTATGCTCCCAAGGGGTCTCAAAATAACGGTTTTTTTGGGTTCGACTTCATCGGTCGCAGTGTTTTAAGTAGGCACTTGCCGTTTGCAAATGTTTTTATGGTTACTTGGGGCGGCGTATGCCAAGGGAAATTGTCCATCCTATTATCCTGTGGTGGGTGTTTATAACATTTATAGATTCAACCACATTCGGAAACATCCCATATTGTCTGAAAATATACACCGTGTTAAACGTTTTGTTTTTTCATGGCCATAATGTTTGTTGATATTTAATTTCAGAACCCATGCATATTACCAAGGTTAGTGGCCTAAGATAAATAGGTTTCAGCAAGATTAATATGATAGATTATGATAGGTTTCAGCAGAATGGATTAAGATTATGCCGTAACACGACTCGTATCGGTAAGTGTCGATTTTCACCTGTTATCAGTGTGTGGTCCCTTATAACAATATATAGAATTCACCCCCTCGATATATTGTCCGATTAACTATACCAGTTGTAGACGTTTTTGCTTGATCTATTAATTTCATATTATTATTCAAAATAAAGTGAAATTTAAAAAAAAAAAAAAAAAAAAAAAATTTTTACGATGCTATGATTTCAACACTGGATTAAGATGTATCGGTTTCGGCAACATGGTGATAAATATCAAGGTTACAGTCTACATAAGAGAACCGTCAGTTCGATCTGCTTATTAACGTACACCTAGGCCTACACCGTCATAAAAGTTAGGCTGCGTGTGTGTGTGTGTGTTATCACGATGTGTGGTTGCTTTGTGCCCATATGTGTGTTGGTGCGTGTGTGTGTGTACTTTGATGTGTCGGGTGGTGTTTGTGTGTTGGTGTGTTTGTGTGTGTGCGTGTGTTTGTCTACACTGTACGTCGACACAATCCAAATGGACCCCCCTACGGCACTAGTCTAAGATTATAGGTTACAGCAATTGGATTAAAGTTATCGGTTCAGCAAAATGGATTACGATTCTCGGTATGCGCCGCGTTCGCAGGACATCAATCTGTTATCCTGTTGTCTTATAAGCATTGTAGATTCAATCAAATCCGATATTTTGTTCCTTATTAAATCTAGCCGTTTTAAGACGTTTTGATGATATATTAATTGCAGAGCATGCATATTATCATCAGTACATTGGATTAAATTGATAATTGTCAGAGTTAAGATTGGTAGTTTTCACATATGGATTAGATTTATCAGTTCCAGCAAATGGATCAAGTAAAGGTTTCCGCGAAATAAGAAAACCGTCAATTTCGATACCTATTAACGGTATACCTAGGCCGACACGTCACAAAAGTCGGCTGACAGGTCCTATTTGTGTGTGTGTGTGGTGGGGGGCATGTCCACACGTGGTAATCCTTTTGGACGATCCGATCTTCAACGGCAGACATAATCGTGTGTAATTGTTTGTGCGTGGTGTGTAATCTAGATGGTGCGTTTGTGTTTACCCCCTCCAACCGAGGACACACCCGTTTCTTTTCACTATCTAAACGGACTTCGTTAACCGAGGACGGTCTCGTTTGAAAAATAAGATTTTAAATAATCTAAGTATTGCAGTTTATTCCGTAATTTACTTAGAACGGAATAAACTGGCAATATAATTTGCAGTTTATTTGGCAGTGATCTACTTGCCCCATGGACTTAGGGTAGGGCGAAGTCGAGTGTTCTCCTCGCCCCAGTGCCTTAGGGTTAGGCGAAAGTCGAGTGATCTACTCGCCCCAGTGACATTAGGGTTAGGGCGACAGTCGAGTGATCTACTCCGCCCCAGTGCTATGGTTAGGGGAAAGCCGCGTGATCTAACTTGCCGCCCCAGTGACTAGGGTTAGGGTTAAATCTTCAGTGTTAGAGTTAATTAACCCTAACACTAATAACCCCTCCCTAAGTCACTGAAGCGAGTATATCACTCGGCTTTGCCCTAACCCTCATTCACTGGGGACGTAGATCACTCGGCTTTCGCCCTACCCTAAGTCCCTGGGGCAAGTAGATCACTCGACTCTCGCCCTAACCCTAAGTCACTGGGGCGAGTAATCACTCGACTTTCGCCCTAACCCTAATCACTGGGCAAGTAGATCACTGGGCCTTTCGCTCTAACCCTAGTCCTAAAACATTTAGCTAAGCGACTTTACAGGCCTGCGGCGCAATCATTGTCTAAGCGATCTTTATAGGCCGGCGGCGCAATCTAGTTGATATGCGATCTTATAGCCCTGCGGCGCATCTATTTGGCTAAGCGATCTTTATAGGCCCGTGGCGTCGAGGGGAAAGCAGGCATCTAGTTTTCTATTCTTGTTCTTTCTAGGGCTGCGGCGCAAGCTCAAGTTAGCTAAGCGACTTATGGGGCCTGCGGCGCACCTTGTATAATTTACCCATAATTTCCCTCCTTCTTCAAGCCCTGCCCTCTTTAAGGGGCTATCGGTCTGGGACGAACCGAGTTATTAAAAAAAAAAAAATTATTAGAACTTAGTAAATTTATTGGCCTGCGGCGTTAGACAGTTATCTAATAAAAAAACAGCGCCTTCTGCTCCCAACCCCCCCAACCCCACGGCGATAAACTTACAATTATCGCTTATTTTTTCTGTTAGTGGTCAATTTTTCACTTTGAAAAAAGGTCATCCGAGGTTCAAATCATGAATATTTATGAAATACCCATAAATATTCAAAAATCTCATAAATATTCATAAAATCTCATAATAAAATTTCACTGCAGACCATAATCGTGTGGTATTGTTTGGTGCTGGTGTGTGATAGTTTCCAGCAAAATGGGGATTAAGATTATACCGTACACGGGCTCGTTCGTAAGGGAAATTTCCACCTGTTATCCTGTGGTCTTATAACATTTATACATTCAACCCAATCCGATATTATTGTCTGATTAAATATAGCCGTTTTAGACTTTTTGTTGATATATTAATTTCAGAATACCTGCATATAATCATAGTAAGTGGATTAATATGATCGTTTCAGATTTAAGATGCTAGTTTCAGCAAAATGGATTACGATTATCGGTTTCAGCAAAATGATAAAGATAAAGGTTTCAGTCGAAATAGAGAGAACCGTCAATTCCGATACGTAGGGGTTTAAAACGTAAACATATGCCCTCCACCGTCATAAAAGTATGTTGTTTGTGTATGTGTGTCATTTGCAATATGTTGGTTAGTGCTTTTGCGAGTATAATGTGTTGGTGAGGGTCTGTGTGTTGCGTTGATGTGTCTGCGTGTGTGTGTGTATGTGTGTGTGTGTGTGTTGTGTGGTGCGGTCCTTACCACGTCAGGTGGGTGTGAGACCGATTATATCTTCAACTGCAGACATAATCGTGTGTATTGTAGTTTTGTGCGTGGTGTGTCCGTCGGGTTGTGTGTGTGCGTGCGATGTAGTGTTTGTGTTTGAGGGTGTTTTTTTCCATGTCTGTGTGCCTGCACGATCCATTTTTCAATTAGACATACAAATAACCGTGTGTAATTGGTATTTTGTATGGGGGTAGCCTACCTATACCAATGCAATCCAGTCATAACACACACGATACACAGGCCTGTCCCAAAAAATGGTAACACTCGTAGCGACGGCGTTTTGATAAAAAGACGTACGCGTGGGTATTTGTTTGGTATCCTCTTAAAGCTAATAAACGGCTTTAATATGCCATTTATTCCATTCCAATCCATACGTAAAACAAAAGATATGCTTCATCATTCTGAGAGGGCAAAGCAACTTTGGTCCGATTTTTTTCCTGTAACACTTTGAATGCCTTATGCAACATGAATAACACTTGCTTCATAGCACATCTTCTCTCCTTCTAAAAAGAAAACAAATAAATTTTGCATGTGTTTTTTCTATTTACGAAAGACCTCGATATTCCTGCCACCGTGTTTACCAATGTACATTTTGGATCTACCACAATTCTCTTCTAACAAGAGAATCTTGGCTTGAGTTGTTTGCCATTCTGGTCCCGTGGATCTGTTGGCCTTCCCTGGTGTCCATATTCCAATTCTGTCTGCTTCATTAGTCCATGTAGGCTCATTATCAGAAGTTTCTCTTTCTTTTTTGTTTACTTTTCGGGTTTTTGTGTTATTCTGTCTACAAATCATAATTTTATTGGGAGGGACTGGGAATCTAATAGGAAGCGTCTGATTAGTGGGTTTAATTGGGTTTGGTTTAACATTCTGTGTAGTTTTTTGAGCGATTTTGATAGGACTAAGCTCTGCTAATAAAGTAAACTGACTGATTAATATTTGAAAAATACAAAGTATAGCTGATCATAAAGACATATGTATCACACTTATGACATAATGAATTTCAAAAGGGATTTCAATATTTCAATAAGTTCAATGCATAATAACACAATCAATACCAAATTGAGTATGTTTACAAAATCATGTGCACACAAGCCTTACAAATGTTACTATCGCAAATCAGACCAATCCGAAATTGTACTCTCGTTTTTGACGAAGCATGTCTTTTGTTCACATATCGCATTGAAAGAAATAACGGCAAATTAAGCTATTTATTAGCTTCAAACAAAACCCAACAACGGCCCATGCGTACTTATTTTGTTACAAATGTCTTTGTCCGAGTGTTAACATTTTTTGGGGACAGCCTGTAACACATGTCCTGCATGGTCTGTGTACGTGGAGTGGTGTGTGTGGAATGTGTTCAAATCCCCATAGAAAGCGGGGATGTGTGAATGAATACACACATAAAAACCGAGGAAATTTGACGAACCGAGGAAATAGCGAGGATAAAAAATCGAGGACTCTAGCGGGGATCCTCTCTCTGCCTGTAGTGTGTAAAAAAACGTAGAATTAAGCTATTCTCGGTGTGAAGGGGGGTAATTTTTTTACACCCTTCTAGTATGTAACCCACAAATTTCCCACGTGGGAACACCCTCACTTGTATGCTTTCAATTATGAGTGTGTTTGCCTGTCTGGTGTGTGTTTTCTGAAGAAAAAAAGAGTATAAAAAAAGGAACCAGAAAGGGCATCATGTGATGTTTGTGGCGTGGTTTGCGTGGTTTAGGTATTGTGTGTTTTGTGACGGGTGTGTTTGTATTGCTGCACACTTCCACTTTCGTTATAGTTGGAAACATTATTGTCATTTAGTTGATTAAAATACCGTTTATTACATCCTTATTTTAGTTAGTTATCTTTTTCGCGATCTTGTAGCGTGCCCCGTACCATTCACTATCCTCGTTAGAAACGGATTCTTAGGATTTTCAACTTGAGCCCACGTTTAAATCAGTCTTTTTCTTGCAATACTCTCCACCACTTCCGATTTATTTAACCGTCCCGCCAATTTCGCGAATTTTATTTTTCGCGATATCAGAAAAAACGGTACTTTTTCATTTTCAACGTTGCGAAATTTTGAAAAGGGGTATAAGGGGGTGGGTCGCAGAAACTCGTAATTGAGACCGTTTTTTATGTCCGTGATTTTCGCCTCATAGGCCAGGAATAAACAAAGTATCAATCTCAAACCTTTCAGCTGACGACATAGGTATATGCAGGCGGTTGGCGGCAATCCTCATTCATTTAGTAACTCACCAAAAAATGTCAGACAGAACTTACAGCCAAATACGAGTGCAAACCACAAACCAATTTTGGTGCTTTGATGGGGTCGGTCCATGGGTGTTCCCATGACCCACATACGACCTCGTCCTCTCGTTATTCATACAAAACAAAAAAAAAAAATCAGAAATAACCCTTTGTCCAGTGGAGTTGATTCGGGGTGTCAACTCCAACGGTTTTGGAATAAGAACTATTCCTTGACAACATATAAAAAAAAATTCAGATTTTTCGTCAAGATTCGCTTTCAACGTGTTAAACCACTGGCGACGGGTCGAAATTTAATTTTGATTTCTTGGCCGCCCTCCCTGGAAAGTATCTGAGATCCTCTTGTCATCTGGGCGCATGGTTCACATGCACGTTTTGTGTCATCATACTCGGATTTTATATTCGCGTTATTGTTTAAAAATCATTCATTAATATTCGCTAAAAAGGGGGTATATTTTAAAAAGGAGGCCCTAAAAATTCGCG
>JAMKCH010057804.1:0-106490 GCA_023653785.1 Ophioderma brevispina
TATAATAGCGACCCTCTTGCAATCTAATAGTCCAAATTCTCACTTGTTAAATGCCCCCCGCAATTTGAAAGGACAACACAAAATGTGTTGGTCGCGCTATAGGCGCTTTCACGGGAAGAGAACAACCCAAGCAAGCAGAGATTACTAAAAATCACTTGCCAAAATATCTGAAACTTTCAGGTGAATGCAGGTGCATGTCTTGTATCTTCGCATGACAGGGTCACATGCTCGTGAAATGATCGGGTATCGAATTTGGCAGCGCGGTGTTTTTCAGGTTGCTTCCATGAAACGGCGGACATAAACCTCAATTGTATCCTTCTATAAAACCAGTTAATAGCAATGTTTGTACACATGTTAGGGGGCCCCTGGTATCTTGAAATAGTCGGCCTGACTCTTACAACACTGGTCAATTGGAACTGTTGGAGTTTTTAATAACTATGGCCATGGCGATTCGCAGTAATGGGTTTCGCAGGCCACAGAGAAGTGACGTCAATTATCTGTTCTATACATGCTGTGTGGGAAGGTTCGTGCAAATTGCTCCACCTTATTAGGGAGCTTGTTTTATTCAACCAAACCGACACCACGCTGCAATAGTAAACATCCGACCTGACTCGTAACTTGCTGGATGCGAGTCTCGATCGGTCTGTTTTTTTTTTCATGTTTGCTTCCTTTGTTTCATGTATAGATCAATGGTTAACGTACCATGTGAATCAAATCAACAATGTAACGTGACGACAGTGCCGAGGTTTTCAACCTTCAACCGATACCATCGGCATTATTAGTATCACGGGGAAGATTTGTTGTTTTGTTCTATTTATCTTTATAATATTATGAAATGCCTTATGTAGTTATTGTCGCGCCATATTAAGAAAGAAATTGAAAGTGTGTCTCAGCCACTCACGTATATTGCTTTAAAATCAGATTCGCTGTTCAGGTCTATGCAATCGATCCATTTTTGTTTTTTTTCATCTATGTTTTTAGTTGTCAGAGGAAAATGTACATTTGGCCCTCTGTGTGGAAAAAATAACCAAACCGGCAATAATGCAAAAATAACATGTATGCTTGGCTTTCAAAAAAATCTCATGGCACTTTTTTGCCACGTGTGTCTGAGCATCCTTTTTCATTTCTTTTTGCCTTAAGATTAGAAAAAAGGAAATGAATTAAGGAAAAGTAAAGAGATTTATCCAGTTACTTGTAATGGATTAAACCCGACTTGGTACAGAATGAGGGGCTTTTTTATCAACACCTCTATCCCTCTACCTTCGGGACTAAATGTATACAAAACACTGTTTTAAAAAGACCAAACCTGTGCTTGCCAAATTGTACGGGACAAGTCTAATAGCGATGTTGCCGGCTCCAGTCGTACGGTCTTATACATAGGCTTCTTTTCCTTCCAGCTACCTGCTGCGCCTCTAAAGACGCCTATTGTATGAGTACCGTACACGGGAGCCCCCAACATCGCTATTAAGATTTTCCAAAAGAGACAAGATAACTTGATAGAAGTCCGTTTTAAATTATCCCATTGTACAGTATGCAAGTCATCCATTGAATTTTGAATCTCAAAGAATTGTTTTTAAATCCCAAAAAGTTTTGTCACTAATTTCAGTCACTACTGGGTTGGTTATATCCTAAAAAATAATGCTTGCCCGCTTCTATCCAACCGGAATTGAATTTTCGGCGCAAACTTTGGCCGATGGGTATTGGGATGGAGACATTCTATCAAAGTTAAACTTTATATACTTAAATGGGCCATTCCCTTTAAACATTTGGACGATTTTATTTTCGCATACTGCTGAAAATAACAGTTTTCTTGACGTCCAGCGTGCCACTCCAAAACACTTAATTGGGTATTACTCCACCAGGGCTTGGGATTTTGGAGCATGGAGGTATAGAGATGGAGATTGAACAATTCCAATCTACATATAATTATTGTACCCGCGTTGGTTTAAATCAATAAAGTGTTGAATCGATGATGTGGTAAGCTTCAACTGGGTTTTAAACATCCACATTGCTTCCGAAGAAAATCTGATCTTATTCATCGTGTTCAAATTCTGTTTTACCATTAGATTATGACCTCTCCCGTTGTTCGCCCATGATTCATTTTTGGCGAGCGAATCCATGTACCTGCACGATAATACTTTGGGTGTCTTGAATAGGATTTAGCATTTGCTGTCCAAGAGAAAAAGTAACGCACGCTTTTCGCCGAATAACTTCTTGTAATATATATCATCTGATCATTTCTCAAAGGGCCCAACTTCACCCAATAAGAACTGCCATTCAAACACTTCAGACAACGAAATATCTTTGGCATTTGTATACTAAAACTCCCGCATTACCCTCGCAAATATCGAGAAACTGCGATGATAACCATTTGCATTTTTTTTAATTTCCATCGAAAAGTTGCTTGAAATATTGATATTTGAATTTATATTTGCTAGAACTGATCAAATTAGAGACGTTCAATTCGATAACAGCGATATTTTGCTAAAGGTGTAATGGGAATAGTGTTTTTTTTTTTGACAAATCTTCCCCTGTCACCAGAGGTTTAAATTGTAATGACGAAGTGAAAGGGCAGTAATCAGTCCTGTCCGGTAAATGTCGGAATACATACGACTGTTTTAGAATCAAGGCAATACTCTCACGTTTCAATCTACTGATTTCAACAATGGGAATATTCGGTTTTATATGTACTTAATTCTCACTATGCGTTTACTGTCCATCTCCCCCTACCGTCAGGTTGATCGGGGTGCGGGCCCTTTCACGGAAGGTGATTACGTGATGGGCTTGTTTGCCCTCCAGATAATCCAGGCATTCGAAGATTACAATAATGCACCTTGCTTCACCTGAAAATTTCAGATATTTCAATGTTCTTTTGTCATCTCTCTCTGCTATCTTGTGATGTTTCGGCAAATCTCTTCTGGATTATCTGCTTCAACCGAAAATCTCAGATATTTGGGCAAGTGATTTTGTAATCTCTGCTTGCTTGAGTTGTTCTCCTTCCGTGAAAGCGCCCTATTATCTGACACACATGTTGTGTTTCCTTTAACAAATTCGGGGGCATTTTAACAAGTGAGTTTGGGCTTTAATTATTGCAAGAGGGCGCTATTATATTTTTTTTTTTTTTTTTTTTTTAGCATTCTCGAAATTTCAATCAGCGTCCACCAGTGCCTATGATCGAGGTTTTTACGGTAGTCACGTTCAAACGACTACAACCTATGGTCATTCATTTTCGGTCCCGTGTTATAGTTGAGAGTCGAACCTTCAAAACGGCGATATAATGGGTAGTTGGATTTCGTCCTTGGTCACATGTTTTTCAACAATTGGTCCTTTTCAGTCAAAATGCTCCATCATGTTAAATGTATGCCATATTGTCCGTCTAAGTCACGAGGAATTCCAAAATGTAATGACCAATGGTTTTGGAGTTACGGGTAAAATGGCTACAATGGTAAAAAAGTTCAACTTTAAAAAAAAAAAAAAAAAAAAAAAGATTTCGCCTATGTTGAAAACATGATATGAAGTTGTTCCTACTAGCTAATGAGTCAACATAAGGAATATTTTTACCATCTGCACTGCATATTACCATGTATGGTACAAAATGTTCTAGGTCAACATACCCATTGGTGTTGACCTTCTTTGACCCTTATCTCCGTAAGTAAGCATTTACATCTCCACTATACCTTTTATATGAAGTCCTCTAACCTCAGGCAATAACTTGCAAGTAATTTACAATGTAATCAATGAACGTTTAGGTTGCCCCTGTACAAATTGAAATTGACCTTTTTCACCATTTTAGCCATTTTTACCTTAGAACTAACTCCAACAATGGTCGTAGGTGGTAACAAACTATACATTTTTGGAATCCTATGATTAGATGGACAATATGGCATACATTTTTAACATGATTGGGGCATTTTAACAGTTTGAACCCCTGTGTAAACTTAATTGGGCCTATTGAAAAAAGTGAGACCACATTTGAGATCTACCTACCTAGCATTGATGTAGAGGGTCCATCTAACTACCAAAGGTGTCACCTTGTTCTGTAGTGGGGGTAACGAACTCCTTAAATAAGCCCTATGATATTCCGGTGCTCCTCCGCTAGTAGGAATAGGACTTTATGACGCATTTTTCGTTATGAGTATCACTCAGACGAGAGTGTACTCTAATACTTGGATTTTAAATTAAATTCAAAGTTTATGGTAATGGAGAATCATTCTAGATTTAATTGGATTTTTTATAATATTCTGTTTAAATGTCAAAATGATAAAACAACTATAATTTAGAAATATATATAATTGGAAGCAGTCAATATTTGGCTTAAACACAAATTGTTTGATTTTTGGTGCCATGAAGTTGCACAAATATCTATTTGATTTTGCCTTTTAATTTGACATTTATACATATCATTTTTTCAAAGACAACAATTTCAATCGTAGGGCCTATAATTATAGGCCAACAGAAATCGTACTCGATGTGATTCGTTTAACGTGCTCAGCTCGAAAGGAAACAGAGTTGATGCACGCAGATGAACAAACAACGTATGAAAAGTATGACAAGAAAATTCACCCCGAAACACAGGACGAATTAAAAGACCAATTGTGAAACCCAGTGACCAAGGACCTCATTCCAAAACTCCCATTATTCGCCGTTTGAATGTCGGACTAATTTCATAACATGGGACGAAATTGAATGACCATGAGGTTGAGTCGTTTGATCATCGACTATTTGGAATGTCCAAAGACGAAATCGAGTTGCCAAATGTACGGTTTCGATTTTTGGACGAATTGAACTAAACAATTGTTGAATTCGGATGAACATTGTGCGAAACCGAACAGGAAAACCTATATTAAAAATTAAAATCTGGAATTGATTTGTCCCTACCAAAAACTTTCCAATTTAATTTAAAATCCATGTAATTTAGAGTGCACACTCTCCTGATATATCAGTAACAAAATTGCCTTTTCAAATGTTACGCCTTAAACGCATGCATGATACCCGCCCAATACAGGCCTATACGACGAATTCGAATAATATTTTTATGAATTTTTCGACGAATTTAATTTAACACGACGACCATTGACGAATTAGAGTGCGCCATGTTTTAAGTTGTTTGACCAAAGACGAAATCGAGTTGGCAAATCTACAGTTTCGAGTTTTGGGGACTAATTCGAACTAAACAATTGTTGAATTCGGATGAACAGTTGTACGAAATCGAACGGGAAAACCTACATTGTAATTCTTGCAATTATATTTTGATAATTCTGTTGATTTAAAGTGTTCTTTTAAGGAAGGGTTTTCTATTTTGCATTTAAATTCTCGCAGTTTTAACAAGAATCGTGACTTTATAAAAATCGTTATTTCTAACCTCAATGCCCCGTTTACACTGGGCCAAAGTGAAGTGAATCGATGAGTCGCATCGATTTCACTTTTTCTGAAGTGTAAACACAAGCAGCGTAACGCGAACGACTTCAAAAAGTCGCATTGTTAATTGACTTTTAGCAACTTAGTTTTGAGTGAATTCGAATAAGTCGTCTTTGAATTCGATTTTTTTGACGGATAAACGAAAACAGTATCGATTAGTTCCTGGTTGTAACAAGGGACCTGCCTCTGCGCATTTCCGGCTTATCACCAAGCAATGCAAGTGCTTCTATTAAACCCACTATTAAACAACTGAGCATGAAGCCGGGGCATGAACAGTGGGCATGAAGGTAGCGCGGTCATTCCAAAGAACTTGGACTTCGGCGCTGTTGTCTTCGTTTTCTATCTAATTTTGCGTTAGTTTTGACCCGAGTTTTGATCATATAGGCCTAATTTCACAGAAAGCTAATCAGGGCCGCCAAGAGCATCCCAAATTTAGCGTCGGGTCGCCATGTTGAAGATCGCGTGAAATCTTTGTTGAATCGGCAGTCAAACTTCTCGATAAATGAGAGTGCCAACATTATTTTCTGAAAGCGAATTCGGAAATAGGCTTCCAGTATAAACACCTACTACTCGAATTAATTTATGCTAATCTCGTCGTAATTCAAAAATAATATCAAATTCAATTCGACGTTTCTCTAGTGTAACGTGCTAAATTCTCAAATTATTGCACTCTCAGAAACCTGGTTTAAGGAGGGGGTCTACGGTTTTTTTGTTTTTTTTTGCCCAATTTCGATTGCAATTTTCTTGACTTTACCAATAGTTACATAATCAGTTGAAACGTTTTGAAAAATGGTCATTATTTTGATCTTGTGCCATGGTAACTGAACAGGGCCTCTGAATGGCCTAACCACTTGAACAAACGTAACTGCTTACCAGTAACTTGCACTTACACCACACTTGGGTAGAAAGTGCATGGGTACAATGCGGAGAAAACCATGAAGCCGGGTTTTTGATACCGTTGCCTTGGCAACCAGGAGCTGGCCAATTAGGGAACTTTATGACATAATTCAAAATTCAAGACCCCTAATTCAAAAATCCGGCTCCATGGTTTCACAGCCCTTGGATGCTTAATATCTGTGCCAAAATTCATGTTGATACGACCTTTCGTTTTGAGTTACGTTCGTTTCCGTTCATAAAAACCCGATTTTCACCATTTGAGATATTGAGCGAAACGTAATCGAAAATATTAAAAGTTGCAAAAAAAAACTATTAATTTGGCCCACAATTTGGAAATAATTGTTCATTTATTTTAAAATATAAATTTTACATTTTGGTGATTTTGGTGCAAATTGGGATGATCTAATGGGTTAAATTAATTTTTAAAAATAATCGTCTTAAATATCACTGGGCAAGTGATATAATGAAATACATAAGAAATGCTGTCGAGCTGAAAATTTCGAGTTGGTTTGATGCATAATGAATTTAATAAATTAATTTTGAAAAAGCTTGTAATATGTGGTCATAATAACAAAAAAACATATTTGGTTAAAACGTCACAGGTGTAACGCGTCTTTTACAACATACAAATGTATACAAAAATGCATCGAACGCACGAGACTTGCTTACTTAAATCGAGCATAAAATGTGAACGGAATGTCCTATTACCTCAAACAAAAAGCAAATGAAAGCTGAAAGTTTACACTTTCCTATCATGCATAATCTAAATTGTCCTACTCACTTTCTTCAATTGAAAACATAGACCCCCTCCCCTTAAGAAGATGATTCAAATCTTACTGAGATCTCTCATTACTTTAATTAGTGTACCTCCACAAGGGAGAAAAAGTGGCGGGGTTGCTCTTTATGTTCACAAGTCGCTTTCGTTTAAACTTAGAAACGATCTCAATTTAACCCCTCGCAATAATACTGCAAATGTTAATCCGGATCATTCTGAATCGGTTTTTATCGAAATTATTTCTAAAAATTCGAAGAATATAATCGTCGGTAACATTTACCGTGCCCATAGAACAGATGGTGACTTATTCAATTCTGACCTTTCATATTGCCTTGATCGTATCTCTGCCAGAAAATAAAAATTCTTATATATCGGGTGACTTCAACCTTGCTCTTTTCTCTTTTAATACCGATCGTAAAGTTAATGATTTGTTAATATTTTCTTCGCATTAAACATGTTTCCTCTCACCGATAGTCCAACTCGTATCACTGCAAATTCAGCCACAATCCTTGATAAAATTTCAATAATGTTCTCAATAAACAAATCAAATCTGGCATTTACGTTGTTGATATTACAGATCACTATCCTAGTTTTCAAACCACTGATTCTTTGGATATTAATACAACCCCCAGATCGTTTCTCAATCGTTCTTTTAATAAGTATGATACCACCAATTTTATAAATAATCTGAAACTGAAAGATTGGGACCATGTTACCCTTGAACAGTCACCTAATGAAGCTTACGCTAATTTCTTTGATACATTTGTTGAATTATATAACAATTGTTTTCCTCTACGTCGTAGACGTGTACAAGTTGATTCCCATCGCTTTCATCGTAAACCTTGGATTAGTCGGACAATTCTTAAGTCAATTCATCACAAAGATAAACTATATCGCAAGTACATATCCTCGCCGTCTGCCTCTAATAAACTCAATCTTGTTAAGTATAAGATAATTTTTTTAAATTTCTTATTAGAACTGCTAAGAAACAATACCATTCTGACTTACTTGATGAAGAAGGTGCTCAATGATCTCCTAGGTAGAAACCGTAAACAGCGTTCCCCGATTCATTTGATGTTAATGGCAATCGTATTTCTGATCCTAAAAATATTGCCAATGCTTTCAATAGTTTCTTTACTAATATCGGTCCCCTTTTAGCTGATGCAATTCCTAAACACTAGTACAAATTTAAGGACTTTTTGGTCAATATTCCTTCCACCTTGTTTTATCGCCTACAGATTGTGATGAAATTATAAAAAATTGTGCTTCTTTCAAGTCTGTTTCAATTTGTGGATATGATGACATCAACCTGATATTGTTAAAGCTGTTATTGACTTAATCTCTATTCCTCTGGTTCACATCTTTATCTATCACTACATGTATTGTCCCTAATCACTTAAAACTCGTCAAGTTGTCCCGATTCATAAATCTAGCGATGTTAATAAATTAATAATAAATATAAACCGATTTCCGTTCTTCCGGTGTTTTCTAAAATATTTGAACGTATCATCCATAAAATGCTTTATAGTTTCTTTAGAACATTACAATTTACTTCATAACAGCCAGTTTGGTTTTAGATCTAACAATTCTTCCTATATGGCTGTTCTGGAAGCTTATAATAAAATTGTAAGTGAACTTGACATGGGCAAGCATACAATTGGATTACTTTTGGCCCTCTCGAAGGGAAGGCATTCGATACGATGAACCATAGGATTCTCCTCGATAAACTTTACCAGTATGGTATCCGTGGGAATGCCTTCGAGTGGTTCAAAAGTTACCTCACTGATAGAAGTCAATACGTTGTCTATAATAATCATAAATCATCTATATGTGTCCTATTAAGTGTGGTGTCCCACAGGGGTTCAGTATTAGGCCCATTACTTTTTATTTATTTTCAAACGACATTTCATTTTGTACACCGGGACTCATACTCAGCACCTTTAATGGTGAGGCTTTGGTACTTGATTAGGTCGACTTCACGTGCAGCTTAGCTTTCTTCCGTTGTCGTCTACGCTGTGAATGAAGTGTTCGGAAGGTGTGGACGGAGCCATGTTTGGCCTCGTTGAGACCGAAAAGGTTTGAGATTGGCATGTTTAATAGTGAAGTTCTAAACGTGTTAGGATTTAGACGTGATCTTGGCGTGTTTTTGACCATGATTTCTAGGCGCTTCATTTGCAGGTGTGGGATTTCAGACTGTGTGCTCCGGAGCAAAGTCTCACCTCCACACTGCTGTTGTTTCCTTAATATTTCTTAATACTCATTAATGTGTTTTGCAATATATTCAAGCTTATTCATGTCCTTCATGCTCAACATTCAATTGCAACATATTGCCATCATTAATGTTTAAAAACGGAACTGCACATTTTCAAAAAATATGTAATTTCATCATGTATTGCAAATGCTACTTAATCATTAAAAGTGTTCTATTACTGGGACTATCATTGGGGCGGCAATCTACGCAGGCATCGGGGCATGATCAGATCGGATATCCAGATCAATCCTTGTAGACCAGTTTGCGTCTTACACGGGCAACGCCCTAACCTATCCCAGATCTGCAACGCGGACATGGTGTTGTAAACGCGAGTTGGTTCGCGGTGTCCCTGCACTTTAAGTGCGTACTTAGGTCTGGATCGGGATCAATTTAACCTCCAGTAAAGCGGATTCCCGGCCGCATCACACTAGAGGGCCTGGTACCTAGAGTGATTGAGTGCAGGTAACAGACCCGGATGGTCCCCACTCTTTCGATGAGGTCTGCAACTTTTTAAGGCTCAGGATGACTCCACTGACACACGGGACCAACAGTTTACATGACTCTCCTAACCATGAGGCGCCGGGCAACCACTTCATATACCTGCACATTCTAGGCAGGGGACCCGAGCGAAGAGCAAAATACCATATTCACACTACATTGATGCAGCGTGATTATGCAATTTCCGACCCTCATAGGAACTATTTGAGTATGACCAAGCAACCCGACTCCGGGGGCTCGAACCAGGGCCGCTCGGTCGCTCTTATTATCTTATACCCGTGCCGACGCGGTTTAGCGCCTTAGACCGCTCGGCCACCTCGCCCTCCCCGCCCCTCCGGGTATGAGTCTAGTGGGCCATCTACAGGCCCGCCGCCACGATAAAGATCTATTGATTAAAACCACAAGGGTCACAGACCGGTCGGGCAGTGCATGCCCCCCTGGTAATCAACCTAGCGTGATGTTTGCTTGTGTTAATCGCCATTTCCGCCGTCGGTCGCTGAATTAATGTCGCCTGCGACATTATTTAATGATAAATAGTTCTACTATCCCATATATTTGGCTTCTTAATAATAATTTTAAGGTGGGACTAACGATTAAAGCTTTACAAACATGCAAAAAATTCCCATTTGAAAAATCTAGAGGGCGCACTTTGTCAATATTGCCAGTGTCTCTAATGTCTGTCTGCATGTCTTGTCCGTTCATTGTCTTGCACTTTTGTTGGTCTTATGTTGTACCTGTCTATACTATTTTAATTGGGGGCCAATATTTTACGAGCTTTGCTCTCATTTGTTAACCCCATAGTAATTACTATTGTGTAATTAATTGATCTGTATACAGGTGAGTCAATAAAAAAACAAAAAAAAAAAACCATACATTCAGATAAAAAAAATTAAAATAGTTAAGAATTATTTTTGCTCAAATATTTGCTTTGGTTATAAAGAGGAATAAATACGCTTTCAGAAAACGTTATTTGGTGATTTGGACTTTGGAGGAAGAAAAAAAAGAAATAAGAAAATTATGCCTATTTTGCTGAGAGACGTTTAAAAAATCCGTTGGCCGATTTTGAGCCAAAACAAAAAGATTAGTACACGTGGAACTGTATTTTGAAAATTTCATATACAATGTTTGCAAACCAAGGTTTTCTAAATCAAAATTGTATAAGGATTCCAAAAAATCATGGGTTTGTCATTTTTTAAATGACAATAATAATCGAGGGTGTGACAAACCGAAAGACGGAACTCAAACTGAAAAAGAAATAATAAAGAATTTCTTTAATTACTGCTGTTTCAATTTAAAAATTGTTCTTTTTTATAATGTTTGATCAGTACCATAATGAGCTTTATGAGATGTTTACATATGGTAATGAATGGATGTGCTTAGTAGAACATATACACATTCGCATTCTCAAAAGCAGTATTACGCAGAATTTAAAGATAAGTCTTTAGTATTTCTTTCAGTTGCTGAGGTTCGTCCTTCGGTTTGTCACCCTCGAGGAATGTGTTGGATGCATTCTAGGGCGGGCAAGGTTTACAATGGTTTATACAGGGGTTTTTAAAAATAATAAAAGGGGCGCAAAGCGCAAAAATAGGTGTTGAAAGGTATACCATCATGTCCAGTAACTTTCAAGGATTACAGAAAGGTATAGTTTGCCCCGCCTGAGGGTATAGTACAAAAGGTACAGGGTAAAACGGGTTCAAGGTCACACTGGGGGTAAATTTTCAGATTCATCGATTTGTTCTAAAAACGGTGCCAAATTGTTCGTCTTACTGTACAGAAGCCGAAAATATAAAGGTCGCGTTGTCAATTTGGACTTTTGATAATAATACGAGGGCAAAATGGACGTGGTCCACAGGGTCTATGGGAGACCCCACCAGGCATATCTCTAAAAGTCTAACTTTGAAAGGTTAAACACCAGAATCTATCTACATATCTTATTTGTATGACCCAAAATGAACGATTTTTAAAACAGTTTCAACAAAACTCGGACCATTCATAATAATGACCTTGAACTTTCTTGAGCCTATGTACTAAAACAATAGGTCGTAATAAGAACAATATACCTTTTTTAGAAACCTATGAGCAGCCGAACACGGACTGTTATTAAATTTTAAAACAATTAAACAATTTTATTGTTTCCACTGTACAAATTTTGCCCCCTTATAAAACCCCCAAGACACAATTTAAAAAAAGAAAAAACCTAAAAAATTAAAAAAAAAAAAAAAAAATCTGTATTGGAAAAACATTGGTGTCAAAATCGTATATGAACAAAAACTAAACCAAAACATCCAGTACATGTCCCATGTACTAGATGCATCGTTTACATAGGTAACATGGTCTTCAGCAGTGATTTGAGTAAAAAACACTTAACACCCAAAGTATTGTTAAACACTAGAAGGTGGGAGAGTAATTGAAGGATTATAAAAATACATTTCGGAGATTACAAAAGAAAATGCTGAGTAAAAAATGTTCAATTTCCCAAATAAGAAAGTCATGATAGCTGGTGTAAGACCACAGTTTAATTTGGTTCAGAAAGAGTTCATGGTTTTAACCTACAACGAAACTTGGGAGCCAAAGTGAAACCATAGAAGGTTTTGTATTCCGCTTGAAAAAACAGTGCGATATTTAATTTTTAAGTTTTAATTCCAATTTATTTACAGAAAACTTCAGCTTTAGTTCTCGCAATTTAAGGACGCTGAGTATACTGTATTTGTGCAAATTAATTACCTTAGAGATGTAAAACAAAAATATCTGAGCAGTTTCATTATGTTCATGAACTGAGACATTGATATGGAGTGATTTTCAATAACTGACCCTTTAGGATTGAACAATGGTAATTTAATTTGATGAAGATATTTTTACTTATAATTATGTTACACAATAGACCGTTTTATTCAAACTGATGTTTTTGTTGAGAAGAAATGGATACCATCTGAAATTGCATGTGTGAATTGCCTTTGCTACAATATGTTATGGTATACATCGGTGTCAGTCTCTCCGCATTATATGGCTAAAATCGGCCAAACAGAATTTTTAGGTCTCTCCGCAAATTTGACATAGTTTCTGAACCCAAAGTCCGAAAGACACCAAATAAAAATCTTCTGATAGCCTGTTTATCCCTGTAAACAACCAAAGCAAACATTTAAGAAAAAATAATGTTTAACCTTTGAAGAAAAAATCTTTCCTGAATGTAGGGTTTTTATTGACTCACACTGTATGGAGAATAAACTTGAAATTGAAACTGAAACTGAAACTAAGCGGTTCCCCAAAAATAAGTTTTCCCCTACTAAAATTCAAGAACTTTTCGTTGCATAACTTCACTTAGAACTGCAGGTTTAGAAAATGTTTAAAAAGTTGTGAAGAGAGGGAGGAGGAGGAAAAATTTGTCTGACACAAAAGATGTTGCTCCTTAAAACACTTTTATTATCAACAATAACTCTATTAATATCAACTCTATTTTTTGTAAAAATGACTTTTTCAGAAAAAAAGTGGCACTTTGCCGTAAGTGTAAAGTCAACAAAATATCAATTACAACAACGATTTAATTTCCTTTCTGTTTATTCATCGCAGTCTGAAGTAAAAAACATTTGCGCATAGACATAGAAAAACAAGACAAATACGCAGACAAAAATAAAATATAGGCATACAATCATCATGATCAACTAAAGTAATTTTTCTTTGCATATTACACTTTTTATGAAAGAATACGTAATGTTTGAAATGCCAGTTTCAAATCAAAATAAGCAATTTGAGGAACAATTGCTGATAACTTTCGTTTCACGCAAGACAATGCAACTCCGCATACTGCTAATGTCACAACCAAATTCCGTGAAGGGCAGAGTATTGTACCCACTTGGCATACATTCATATCTGACAAAATGGTAACGAATATTATAAAACTCAAAGAACAGATACAACGTCATGTTAGATGTATGACCTGCACTGATTTGGTTTCACCTCAGGTGTGTTACAAAATGATAATGGTGAATGATACAGGAATGAACGACAACGTCAACTGCTTACTTTTAGCCCAATTGAATCAAAGTTGATACATATATACATAAAAAGAAAAATATATTACCATTTCATTTTCAACAAACAAGTAATCTACAAAATATGAATAGATAATTTCTTTACCTGTACAATCCATTCCATCTCCTTCGTAGCCAATATTGCAACTGCATTCAAAATTCCCGTCGGTATTGTTGCAAATGGCATTACTGTGACAAGTGTGTGTACCCACTTGGCATTCATTGATATCTGACAGAAAAAATCTTAACGAATGGTAAATGATAGAGGAATGAACGACAACGTCAACTGCTTACTTTTAGCCCCATTGAATCAAAGTTGATACATACTCAAAAAGAAAAATAAATCTGACAGGCAAAAAGGTAACGAATATAATAAAACTCAACGAAAAGATACGTGCATGTAAAGCTTCCTTTTGTGTTGCTACACATTCCGTTAAGATGGCACTTATCAGTTCCTCTCTCACTAACAAACCTCTCTATTGAAGCCTGTATAGAAGATTCTAGTGAAAAGTCACCGACGCTAGTCACCGACGGCAATTCGCGCATGTGTAGTACATTCGGGTGACTGACCTACGTATACACACAACCAAATGCAGTAAATCTGTGTGTACATTGTACGTGTCATGTAATCCATGCTTGACCGCGCCCATAATTATGACAGCAATCAATACTCCCATTGCATTTCCCAGTTCAAACTTGGTTCCACTGCCGGAAAATAGCCATGCATATTTGCATTGTCACCTTATTAAAATTAAATGTCACCTTGTAATGATGACACTGTGGGTTCAGAAATGATCTAAGTAATACCAACACAGATAGTACATCTCACTAGTCACATTATATTGCGTATAATCTACGATTATTTAGGAGTACTTTTTCAACACTCAATTTCCGGGATTGACTCATGGCGCAACGTTACCAACATAAAAACAACACCAACACTCAACAACGGAAAGTCTTATTTAATTTCTGTTTTCAGCTTCCGATAGCCGAGACCATACCGGATTTTCACATTATCATTGCGCATATAATTTTGACCATCTGAGGTCCAAAAAGTCTCTCGAACGTCATGAACACACATTGCAGAATTTCCCAAATTTCCCAAAGCTGTATCACAAATATGACGTCACCATTCAGTAATGAGCGGCGCTCTTCATTTGTAAATTGTATTGGAAGAAGTGCGTACGTGTCACTTGCACTTGTTTACGTCTTTTTAGGGTTAATTGGCAGTCAGAAAAAATATATAAACAAAAATTTTGAATTGCTAGAATACTGATCCCTTTCTATAGTAAGATTATGTCGTTTAACACTTGAGTGCCTAAGGTGTTTTCACTCCGTTGGCACCTAAAGGGGGGGGGGGTTCCATGCCCCCCAAGGAAACTACTTTCCCGATGGAATTTTCAAATGAAACTCATACCACCTTTGAGGGGCATAATACAAGGCCAATGGTGCAATATAAATGAGTTCCGGTTTATCGTCTGGAAATTAGGGGCAAATCATTGTTTTCGAAATGCGCCAAAATCGCTCAAAAAGTAACATGATGTTTCCGCGACCCTGCTTCCACAGCATTACACGTTGCAAATCATTTTGATGTTTATATCTGCTCCAGAAGGACCAATTTACATATATTTAACACAAAAATTACCATTTTGTACATTCTTGTATTTTTTGTAGGAGCGTATTTGCCATAGGTTTGTACAGCAATTACACGCAGTCGCTCAATGATGGAATCGCTTCTTTTCAGCACATAAAGGGTTAATTATTTTTTTCTGATTATGTAATCAATTTTGTTTCATGCATATGAACATACATAAGCAGAAAAATATTTCTGGCAACCGGGTTTGCTAATTTTTATTTTTAAAATCACACTCCCATTGGTGCATAAGGGGTTCCTAGGGACCCAATCTAATTATCTCATTAACGGGCGAGAAATTTTAGTCATTTTTTGTATGGAAAGAAGCGCATCGAGAAGTTACACAATTCCAAAAAATAGAGTTCGAAAATATTTTTCACGAGTGAGAAATCGCCGAAAAACACATTTGGGTACTATGGAACACCCCCACCCCCTTAGGCACTTAAGTGATAATGTGAAATTGAGTTCTAAATCAAGTCTATTAATGAAACTGTTATGTTTGAAAACGTAAGAGTATTGTGTTGAAAAGTGCCACAAATGTATTACATGAATTGGAACCTCTGCTATAGCACAGTGATTTTCGCATTCTATCGGTTGCAATTTTATTCGTAATGCACTAGGAATCATATTTAAGAAACATATAAATTGATAAATATCAGAATTTTAGTTGAATGTATTTTGAATGCAAATCATAGTTAACAAATGAATTAGGGGGAACGCATGTTGTGAAACGGAATTCAAATTGATTGAATAGACGTTTACACCTCTTATATATTTTTCATGATCGGAATTACCGCAATTTTCGTATAAAAATTATAATGGTGAAAGTTACAGGAACCTGAACAACAACGTCACATACTTAACTTTTAGCCATTTAAATCAACGTTGATCACATACATAAAAAAGAAAAATATATTAACCCATGTCATTTTTCAACAAACAAGTAATTTCTTCAAAATATGAATAGATAATTTCTTTACCTGTACAATCCAATCCATCTCTCGTAGGCAATATTGCAACTACACTTCAAAATTCCCGTCGGTATTGCTGGCAAATGCATTACTGTTACAGGTGTGGGTACCCACTTGGCATTCATTGATATCTGACAGACAAATGGTAACGAATGGTAAATGATCCAGGCATGACGACAAAGTCACAACTGCTACTTTACCCCCTGAATCAAAGTTGATACTACTACTACTCAAAAAGAAAAAATCAATCTAACAGGCACAAGGTAAGAATATAATAAACTCCCCAAAAGATCCGTTCATTGTAAAGCTTCCTTTTGTGTTGCTACACATTCCGTTAAGATGACACTTATCAGTTCGCTCTCTCGCACTCGTTACGGTCGTACGCCTTTGGGGTTAATTGGCAGTCGAAAAAATATTAAACAAAAGTTTGAATTGCCTAGAATACTGATCCCTTTCTATAATAAGATGATGTCTTTAAATACTTGAGTGCCTAAGGTGTTCACTCACGTTGGTACCTAAGGGGGGCGGTTTCCATGGACCCCCCCCCCCCCCCCCCAGGAACCACTTTTCCGAGGGATTTTCGAATGAAAACTGGATAACCACATTTTGCGGGGGCAAAGACCAGGCTAATGGTGCAATATAACTGAGTTCCGGTTTATCGGCCTGGAAATTAGGGGCAAATCATCCTGTTTTCGAAATGCGCCGCCAAAATCGCTCAAAAAGTAACATGATGGTTCCGCGACCCTGCTTTCTTCCACAGCATACACGTTGCAATCAATTTTGATTTTTATCTCTCCTCTAGAAGGACCAATTTACATATATTTAACACAATCATTACCATTTTTTTGATACATTCTTATATTTTCTCCTGTGGGAGCAGTTGTATTTGCCAAGAGGTTTGTACAGAATGATTGCGCGCAGTCCCTCAATGATGGAATCGCTTCTTTAGCACATCTAAGGGTTAATTATTTTTTTCTGATTAATGTAATCCTTTTGTTTCATGCATATGAACATCCATAAGAAGAAAAATATTCTGGCAACCGGGTTTGCTAATTTTTCTTGTTCAAATCACACTCCATTGGTTGCCTAAGGGGGGGGGGGGGGGTTCCTAGGGACCCAATCTAATTATATCATTAAACGGGCGAGAAATTTTTAAGTCATTTTTTTTTATGGAAAGAAGCGATCGAGAAAGTTACACACTTAAACCCAAAAGAATTCAAATTGATTGAATAGACGTTTACATGCTATTCTATTTTTTCATTATTGGAATTACGCAAATTTCGTATAAAATATTATATTGTGTCAAGGTACATGAATGAACGTCAAAAGCGCCAAATACTTACTTTTAGCCCAATTGAATCAAAGTTGATACATACATAAAAATAAAAATATATTACCATTTCATTTTTAACAAACAAGTAATCGACAAAATATGAATAGATAATTTCTTTACCTATACAATCCATTCCATCTCCTTCGTAGCCAATATTGCAACTACATTCAAATTCCCGTCGGTATTGGTGCAAATGGCATTACTGTGACAGGTGTGGGTACCCACTTTGCATTCATTGATATCTGACAGACAAAATGGTAACGAATGGTAAATCATACAGGAATGAACGACAACGTCAACTGCTTACTGTTAGCCCCATTGAATCAAAGGTGATACATACTCAAAAAGAAAAATAAATCTAACAGGCAAAAAGGTAACGAATATACTATCCACTTGGCATTCATTGATATCTGACAGACAAAATGGTAACGAATGGTAAAGATTTCTACTTTGATGGTCATTGATGTCAGTTAGACAACAAATACTTTCTAAATTAAAAGCTAATTTAACATGGTTAGGAAAAGTATATGATTATAAATATACACGGTATTACCTAACAATTAAATCCCACTCAAATGCTATACGAGGAGTCTAAAGACCTCCCTATAGCATGAATTGAAGGAATCAAGTAGCGAGGCCTAGCCGTGCATTTGCTGAAAATGTACTAAGTACTACGGAGATGCATACTCACCATTACAACTCCTGCCATCGCCCTTCGTATCCGGCATTGCACGTGCATGTAAAGCTTCCTTTTGTGTTGCTACACATTCCGTTAAGATGACACTTATCAGTTCCTCTCTCGCACTCGTTTACGTCTGTAGAGTTAATTGGCAGTCAGAAAATAAATATATAAATAAACAAAAAGTTTGAATTGCTAGAATACTGATCCCTTTGCATAATAAGCTTATGTCTTATAATGTGAAATCGAATTCTAAACAAAGTCTATTCATGAAGCTGTTATAGCACAGTGATTTTCGCATTCTATCGGTTGCAATTTTATCCATAATGCACTGGGAATCACACGAACATATAATTTTATAAATACATAAATATCTGAATTTTAATGAATGTCATTTGAAAGCAAATCATGGTTGAAAATGAATTAGGGGGAATGCATGTTGGGAAACGGAATTCAAATTGATTGAATAGACGTTGCTATACAGTGTATGTCATAATTGGAATTTCGCAAATTTCGTATAAAAATATTTTGTTTGACTGGCGTTAAACTAAAGGTATGCATCAAGTTCATAGATAATTCATTATTTATCCTTTGGGTATTTTTATGCATTTATGGGTAATTAAATAGCCGATACAATAACTGTACATATGAGTTTCGAATGAATCCCTTTATTATAATTGTCACAGGTGGAAAATAAATGTTGGAAAGCTATGTCATATTGATTATATAGGCCCTTTTTCGTTTATTTAATATAATTGAATGTTGATTTACTTTGAAATACCTGTGATTTCCTTGAGTGATTTCACAAGGACACATATGTAGTTATGATGAAAAGGATGTCACTCACACTGTTATGTTATAATTAGGTTAATTAGAAGTTGCCTGAACAATAGGTGGTGATTTATGTGGAATGTCATGCCATTGACAAGAAATTGCATGTGTTGTTTAGGTGATACTCATTGGGTTTTAAAAAGGCACGTCATAACATACGTTCAAGTTATAAGACTGTGAACAGGCCCGAAAGAGTTGAGTCTTGGAATTGTTCAACTTACGTTTAGTATTACACAACCAAGACTACAACTTTTAAATTCACCGAGAGAGCTTTAACAAACAGCAAGCAGCATCGCCAGGCCGTGCTGGATCAAACTTACTGAGTAATTGAACATTATCAGCATAAAAATTATACATGCTTGCTCTGTTTCTGCTAGAATAAAATTCCGTAGGCTTGTGCATGCATATAAAGTTCTGATATCTACCACGGCCCCAGCTAACCTCTATTCACTTTTGTGCCCTAGACATTTCTCATATTCTCTTTGTTCCATTGCTGCTGGTGAATGTCTCGCTATCGGACGGCCGCGTAGGAGTTTTGGAGACCGGGCTTTTCCCGTCATTTGCCCTTCTTTGCCCCCTGCCATCAAGAGAGCAAAGTCCACCATGCCTTACCTGTTATCCACTTTTCCCTTCTTCCTGTGCGCCTAGTATCCTTTGGCGAGTAGGCGCTTCACAAGTTCTTGTATTATTATTATTACCTCCATATCCATATCCAGGGCTTGAATCACTCACGATGGAGGAACCCGTCCCTAGAATGTTCCACAAATCCTATATTCGTTAGCCATTCTTGTCCAAAATGGACCAAGTTGTTTTGTCATTTCGTCTCTCCATCTGGTTTTTGGACGTCCTGGCTTTCTGGTCCATTCTCTGGGGGCCCACTCTGTCACTCTGATTGTCCACCTGTTATCCTGCAGTCTAGCAACGTGGCCTGCCCATCTATGTTTGGCACTCCTAATGCAGTCGATTATATCAGTAATTCCTGTCTGTGATCGGATCAAGCAATTTCTCTTCTTATCTTGAAGTCTGATGCCAAGCATGATTCGCTCCACCTTCCTCTGTGCAACTGCAAGCATCTCCATCGTGGTGTTATTCAAAGCCCACGTTTCACTGCCGTAAGTCATAACAGGAAGAATGTATTCATTGAACACCTTTCTCTTTAACTCCATACTTATCTTCTTATTTTTCATGATGTTTTCCACTTTTGCAAATGCTGCCCAGCCTAGTCCAATTCTCCTTCTGATCTCAGGCAGTAAGTCACCATCACGCATCACTGTCTTCCCAAGGTAGATGTAGCTGTTGACCTCTTCAATGACTTTCCCGTCTACAGTTATCTCGGATTTCCTGGTGTGATCATTAAACATCACTTTGGTTTCCCAACATGCATGCTGAGTCCGACATGTTTGCTGGTGCTGTGAATGTCATTTAGCATGCTTTCCAGTCCTCTGGTGACTTGGCATCAGGATAATATCAGGAGATTTTCACCATCATGTTGAGTCCCTTCCTTCCCCAGTTAACCCATTATGATGGCATCTTGAAGGCCTGAGGTGAAGAGATTTGGGGTGAATTGTTTTCTCCCTGTCTTGCTCCCCTCTCTCGCTTGATCTGTCACTGTCCTTGTGGAGCTTTGAGGGTGGAAGAGGCACCATTGTAAAGGTCACGTAAAGATTATGTAAGGTGGGTCGAACCTGTTTTCAAATGCTGTGAAGAGTGGTTTTAAATTCAACCGAGTCACCGCCTTCTCGTAGTCCAACAAAGCAAAGCTTGAGGGGATCTTATACTCATTGGCTGTCTCTGTAGCTGGCTAACAACATGTATGTGATCATGGGTTAAAAATCCTTGTCTAAAACCAGCTTGGGCGCTTGGGTTGGTGTTGTTCCAGAGTGTTCATCATTCTTTTCAGCAGGACCTGAGAATCCTTGTACATTACAGGTAGAAGGATTATTGGGCTGTATTTTTTTGATTGTCAGCTGTATCTCCTTTCTTATGGAGAATGACTACAGATGCATTCTTCAAGTTGTTCTGGGGACTCTTCCCTCTGTAAGACACCTGTTGAATAGCTTTGTAAAGTACCTCATAATGGGCTCACCTCCATCCTGAAGAACCCCTGCTGTAAATATCCCGCCGGGGGCTTTAGCTCGCTTAGTTCTTTACTGGCATCTCTTACTTCTAAGGCATGATGGAAGGGGTGGTGTTCCACTTTTTGGGTACATGACCCAGCAAAAGGCCTTTCTTGTGGTTGCCTGGGGCTGTAGAGTTTGTTTGTTGGTGTAACAACTCTTCATATCTTTTGACCATCCTATGGAGATCTTCAGTTAGAGAGTACCATCTTCCTCCTTCAGGGCTATAATGTTGTTCCTTCCTAGACACCTGTTTCCGTCTTGCTGATTTAAGTCCTTTGTTGTTTTCAAGAGCTTTCAGCTGTTCTTGCTCATTATAATGATGAATTTCCTCTTTCATACGTCGCCTGATGGTCTTGCAAGTCTCAGTGTATTCTATCTGTTGGATTCCCATTCCACTCCTCATCTGTCGTCTTTTCAGTTGTTTTGTTTCCACAGAGAGCTTTTCAGGTCTTGTTGGCTTATCTCTGCCAGCAGTTTCTACCGCAATCTCCATAATTGCAGAAGTGATGGTATCGCACTGTGTGTCGAGATCTTTGCATGAATCCAACTGTAGAGCCTCAAACTTGTTGGACAATTTCAGTTGAAATTCCACAGCCTTAGCTGTGAGTGCTTCTGCATTTGGTTTCTTCTGTTGCTTCATACATATTGCTCTCTCTAGTTTGGTGTTAATCGTAACGGAGGCTCGAAGAATGTGGTGGTCACTGCCTGTGTTGAACTTATTAATGACCGATACATCTAAGAAAATGTGGGCTTATCAGTAAGGATGTAATCGATTTCATTTTTCGTGACTCCGTTGGGGGAGATCCATGTCCATCGCCTGTTGGGCGATTTCTTGTAGAAAGTGTTAATGCATTACTTCACTAATTCCAACGATGTCAAACTTGATCCTTTCCAGTTCTTCCTCCATTTCAATAATTCTGTAGAGAGAGTTCTTGCGTTATACGTGCATACGTTCAATTTCCAATGGCAGCCTGTCCGTACCCAGAGATTCTTAGCACCCTCTGCTCCTTTGCTATCCTTACCGCTGCCTTGGTCAGGTACTCCAGAGCTGCTGTGGACTGAGGGCCGTGGTTTATTTGTATCTGTCATAACTAGGGATTTGCCATACTCGCCACGATTGGCCTGCGGGTTGGCAAGGTATTTTCTTTCTGGGTTCCTTCCCATAGCCTAAGTGTGAAGAATGTCAAATCACAGGCCTAGCCTACAAGGATATAAGGTAAAGCGTTCAGCATTTGGTCCAGTTGTCACCCGTACTAAAGCATATGGGGATGCACTCAAAGCGCCAGCCGAGAGGATCTGTGTGTATGTACCCCCCAGCGGCATCGGTGAAGTCTTGATTTTTTCCAGGTCTCGAGTGCATTTAACCTACCTAGCAGATGGAAATAGCTAACCTAGGCAACTGGATGCTGAGAAGGAAAAGAAACTAGCAAAAGAAGGAAATTGAACTGTGAGAGGTAGAGGTTGCTCAAGCCCCACTCTGATCACTAGGCACATTTTTGACCAGCCCATCACCATTATTATCACATTATTACACAGTGAAGCAAAAAAAATATGTGCATGAAAAAAACACAAAATTTGACCCTGACCTGTTTACTCATCTGTAACGCCGTTGATGTTTTCATGATGTGTATATTTTCGACTTTGTATGCTGAAAAAATGAAGGAATTTGGTGAAGAAATGAAGTAGATATGAAAGATTTTCACAGCTGATCCATTTTTACTCCATTCCAATGGGATTTACACAGTTAAGCTGGGTTTTCAGTTCCATTATTTTGTCTGAATATGGTAACAAATTTTTCTGGATCAGCAGTGAAATTATTTTCATATGTACCTCATTTCATCAAATTATGTCATTTTTTCAGCGTAGAAAGTCGAAAATATGCATATCGTGAAAACATCAACTGCGTCACAGTTGTGTAAACAGGTCAGGGTTATATTTGTGTTTTTTCATGCAGAATTTTTTATTCACTCTGTTTATGACTATCATCATTAAGGCGAAATTAACTTTTGTTATGCACTGAAGTTGGCGTTAAGGCGAAATTATGTGTCCCCTTAAGGTTTCCATTGCTTGTTTATTATAAACTAATGAATAATTAATATTTCCCCTTATTTCACTGTTAGGATTAATATTAATATTATTATCATTAGTCACACGACAGGCTATAATGGCCAATGTACGCTGAATTTATTCTAAATTCAAAGCATAAAATCACCCACCTGCACATATCCTGCCGTCGCCTTCATATCCAGAATTACATGTACACATAAAACTACCATCAGTATTACTGCACGTAGCATCAGAGTGACAATTATGCGTCATATCATCACATTCATTTTATCTGTGTAACGATCAATTTTATAGTAAAGTAATTTTAAAAATAACATTACAATTTTTAATTATAGGTTCTTTCCAAATGTGCTTCTTTTTTGCAATGTGTGTAAATATTATAAACTCTAAGAAAAGAAACAATGCCATGTTGGATATATGGCGTTTACTGTTTTAGTTTCACCTCAGGTGTGTTACAAAAATTATAATGGTGACTCTTAAAGAAATGAACGACAACGTCAACTGCTTATTCTCAGCCAAAGCAAAAGCAAATGGATAAATTACCATTTAGTTTTCAACAAACAAGTAATCGAAAAAAATATGAATACATAATACAATCACAGATACGTAATGAACGCTGTGGATTTGGTACAGGTGAGCGTCTTTAGTGGATTCTCCAAATAACATTCATGATATTTTGAAACAAAAACAATAATTCTTTTGTAAAGCGACCCAAAATGGGTCATTTACAGAGCAAAACAATTCTGTGTGATTTAGCTCCATTACAAAAACATTGTCCAAAACAATTTACAAAAAATAAGTTTTCAAAAATTAAAAAAAAAGGTTTCAAAATTAAAAAAAAAAAGTTTTCCAAAAAACTTTATCAAACGATGTTTAACGCTAATCACTGGTTAAATCGCAATTTAAACCCCCGCTAAAATCAACGAAATTCTCAAAGCACGGTTAACCTTAAACGTCTTTTAAATTTTAGCCGAACATCGTTAAACATGTCGAAAACGTTGTTAAACTTAGACTTGGTCCGGGGGTAGTTTAAGACGTGTTTAACTTCATGCTTTCATCAAATGCCTGATATTTTCAGCTATATGTGATACTCGTGGTTATCAGGTTAGATAAGGTTGTTTGTCAAATTGTTAATATAAACCGATTTAAAGATGTGTCTAATTATATGTTTTCGTGCATGACAAATTCAATTTTTTTTTTTAACTTTTAATAGTACAACTGTTAGTCTTGACCTTGAAACCTGAAATAGCCGCCATTTTCCATAGAGTCTCTAAAATGTAGTACAAAACTGGCATACGCACTTTCATTATCTTTCTTTAAGGAATGCCGTAACTTTTTTTCTTGAATATTGAAATGCTTGGTAACATTTGAATGTCTCGTGGTATTTGGTTCCATAATCTAGGTCCATGTGAGGCAATAGATTTTGTTTTGTGCAGCTGATATTTCCCTTTATATCTTGTATTATAATTGTGAATATCTTTGCATATTATCAAAAGTTTTTAGGAAGCATAAAGCACCCATATTTATACATAAACAGAGCCATTTCTCTTTTATACATAAGAAAAAATAATATCCAATACATTAAATCTTTTAAACAGTGGTTTTGAATGACTCTCTGCCGGCGACTTTAACAGTCATAGCATTACCTGGGGTACAGGAAAACCAAACCTGATGGAGCTACCCTAGAGGACTGGGCTTCAAAATCCGGTGTACAACTTTTGCACGACCCCAAGCAACCAGACACTTTCAACTCTGGAAGGTGGAATACGTCTACAAACCCTGACCTTGCTTTTGTAACATGGACACCATTCATTCACCGTACTGTTTCTCGACCGCTTTCCGACAAGTCCCAACACAGCCCATCATTGATCGCTCAGGAGAGCCTTGCTAGCCTGTACCAACAAACAAAGCCAGTGAAAAGGTCAAGGTGGAACTTCCGCAAGGCAGACGTGGACCGTTCAAAAAAACCTGTGGATTCAGACATCAACCTCCCCAAATGGATAATTCTTACACAGCACTGTGTCAAATCTTGATTAATATAGCAAAGAAGGCCACGTGGCTGTCGTCGCACTTACATCCCATCCTGGGATGAAGGAATGCGATACTCTTTACAATGATTCCTGAATTTTCTGAACCTGGGGAAGAAGCTTCATCCAAGCTTCAGATCTGACAAACTGCTTGGACAGGAAACGCCACGAGCGCTGGCGGAGACGGGGCCAAGGAAATCGACTTCACCCACTCCAAGCAGGAAGCCTGGAAGACTTATAAACCGCCTCCAACAGGCAGAATTTCAAACCATCAAAATGTCCAGTAACTGCAAACTCAATTGCTGAGCAAATCCTCGCAAATGGTCGCTTCAACACATTGATAAGGATTACACTTGCTCTGTCAAAAAAAGAAGATCACCAAAAAACGTCGTCGAGCCCCGGCGTGGACGGCTCACTTTCAACATCCTTCCTCACTAGATGAGCTACCTGGCTAGGAGCCAACTAAAGAGTGGAAAGGCCAGGGCCTACTGACAACATACCAGCAAGAGTTTCTGATGCAATTGCGGCCCACGATGTCTAGAATGGCGCCAGGAGTTCTACACCATGTTGCCTTACCAACCAGCCTTACCCAAGATCTAGAGGAGAGCTACTATCATCGCAAATACCAAACCAACTGGAGCCTGTCGACAACACTAAGAACTCACCGCCAATATCACTACTGTGTGTCTCCTTAAAACTCCTTGAAGTGGGATGATCCTGGACCGGCTGGAGCCCGTCGTCGAACCCCATATGCCTGACGAAAACAGCAGGATTTCAACGTGGCCGGAGCACTGTCCACCAGATCGAAAAACTTAAAAATGCGCCGTAAGGCAGGCTTTATATTGGTGGACCTTACTGCAGCATTAGACACCGTGTGGCACCAGGGCCTTGACACTCAGCTTCTCAGGACCATCCCGGATCGCCACCTTGTACAAATTCATATGTTGTAACATGCTGCAAACCGTAGCTTTATTATCAAGACCAGTGATGGGCCAGAGTAGTCGTATGCGTCGTCTGAGGAACGGAGTACCAAAAGGATCTGAACTGGCTCCTATGCTGTTCAATGGTAATATCAGCGATTACCTCAAACAACATCTCGACAATATGGCTACGCCGACGATCTTGCCCTCCACTCAGCAACTGGACAGAAGTAGAAAGCACACTTAATACAGACATGGCCCTACTTGCAGCATATCTTCAAGACGGGAGACTGAAGCTGAGGAAGCCAAGGACCCACCGCTACTGCCTTCCACCTCAAGAACAAGAGGCTCATCGCCAGCTTCAAATCAACATCAATGGAGCACCTCTGCCGTACAATCCTACACCAACCTAATGGGAGGAAAGTTGGACCGACAGATTACTTACCGGCAGCACTCGAGTCCGTATGCGCCAAGGTATCTTCGAGGAATAACTCATGTGACGACTTGCTGGATCTTCATGGGTTGCCAGCCCAAGCCATAGCACCACCTGCTTGGCTCTGGTTACAGCACTGCTGAATATTGCGCCCCACCAGGCATGGTGCAACAGCTCTACACAAGAAGCTGGACACAGTACTCAATAAGCAATAGAAAATCAATGGCTGCCTCCGTCCTATCCTCTGAATTCCTACCAGAGCTTCAGGCATTGCACCTGCTAGAGTAGTAGGACTGCGAACACCACACCGCACAAACTAGAATAAGGCCCTGCTGGATAACAAGCAACCTGCTGCATAACACTTCAAAGAATCACACCAACTCGTGTTATCAGCCAGAGAAGACTGCGTTGCTCTCGCCGACCCTTTCTGCCCGACCACGCTGCCCAAAACTCTCCAGTTCCCCATTCAAAAATCTTACGACCTGGAATACTGCTGGCACTAGAGACTCCAAGACCAGATCAACTCTATATTACACCTAACTAAGGACAGAACTACACCTGGTAGCAATCTCCACGAAAGATGGGTAACCTTAAAACTGATTCGCACAGGAGTCGGCGCTTCAATAGCAAATGAAACGATGGGGCTGCGGAAATCGCCAGCCTGACAATGTGGTTCTCCATCACAGGACTGCGGTAATTCTATATGAGTGCCCTACCTTTCGTCCACGGTGGACACAGATTTTTCACAACCCCAACCAATCAACAGTGAGCTTGGCTCCACCTTTAAAACATATTTAGGCTGCCGTGCCTTCATAACGCAAAGACGAAGAAGAATGAATTAAATAGGGGCTATTCGAATAATTCTAAGAGCCTCTCTTTTGAAGGAGGTGATTTTTTTTCAAATAAGTTTATTTGAATACCTCAATGAAAATCCATAATTTATGTATGGTAAAACAAATGAACAATACAATTGGTACAAGTTTTTCTGGTAAGAAAACCTGATCAAAAACCCCAATATTTTGAGCAAGAATTTACAAAACAATATAATTTGTTTTTGCCATGTTTAACTTCTCATCGATAAAAAGACCAAGAAATTTCGCTTCTTTAAACGAGTGAATTTGCAAACCTCTAATTGTATGTTGGGGACTCAGAAATGATTCTTAAACGTATGGCTTGAGCTAAATAACATTAAATTGTCTTACATTAAATTGGTCTTATTTGCATTTAGAGAAAGTTATTGGCTTTAAACTAAGTACCTCTTGCAATTCTCTGTTTACTATATTACATAAAGACAGTATATACTTTCTGAGTAACCTACGTGTATCGTCGGCAAACGGAATTAAGGATATTAATTGGAAGTATTACAATTATCTTTTTCAGATCAATAATAATAATAAGGGTCCTAAAATGGTCTGAATCTAAAATCTTTCAATAATCAAAAGCATTGCTTAAGATATTCAATTCTTTATTTTGGTCACCTTTATCAAACTCTCAAGAATGTATGCAACATTTTATCAAAAAGAATCATTAAATACCACTAATAACAAAAGGTTCAGTTACAAGAAGTCACATCTATCTTCAGATTAAGTTGATTGAAAGTTCAACTGACAGCACCTTTCTTGACAAACAGAATAATCGTATGAAAAAGTTCTTGCAATCTTCATGTAGAAGTGTCGACTCCAAAACTTTCCGAAGTTCTCAGAATAATGCTCTTCTGTTAAACTTGATTCGACAACATATATTCTGACTCACAATTAACCAATACAGTTCAATCATACTCAATTCAGGAACACTGCATACCATTGAACTGAGTAACAGCAAAATGTAAAGTTCACAGCTAACGGCCAAATCTGGTACTACAACGCTACTCCACAGCTAGTTTCGGTACCAAACTCGGCAGAACAGAGAAGTCTTCAATCAGCATCCAAAGTAAATGCTATTCGTTCAGCATCGTAGGATAACCTCGCAGATAAAAAGGCATAGAACATTTCGAAAGGTTTTACCAGTACCACCCAGCAAAAGAAATTTTCTCATCTTTCAATCTTCACTCCCCATTAACTCAGTCAAGGTGTTGTAATATGCCAACAAACCAACCGTGCACGACCAGCAAAACCTATAAGTCCATTTGAATGAAGAGTCAATGAAATCAACTTGGAAGAGGGGTTCAAAATTCTGTCGACAGATGCCCACAAAATTCTAAGTCCCATATGATGAAGAAAGGCATAATAAACAGTTCAGTTCGAAGAGTACGACCACCGCTGCCACACATGTAACAAGGAAATGTTCTATCACTCCCTGAAACACATGAGCGTAAGGCACTGGAAAACTGCTGTCTAAACCAATGAAGAAAATAACTAAGTCTCAAAATGTGTGGACGTTCGCATTACACTTTATTAATAATGGCAGCCGCAACAAGGCTGAACAGAAAAGATTTGTACATAAGTGGGCACCAGAGAAATCACGTGCAAAGAAAAATGCATGTGCTTTCAACTACAACGCTGCCTTGGGCCTTGCTCTGTTGGCTGGAAGCTAAAACATTGCCATCAATGAATTCATGGCTAACAAAATTGGTTCAATCTTTTTTTTGTTGAAAATGAACAACAATGAAGACCTGCTTTACAGAAAACTTATGTGGGCTAGTCTGAGATCACTCTTGCTTGTGGTATATTGCCTTAAAACTTGTTTGAACTCTTACAAATGTCTTACCTTGCAGAGGGAGTGTAGTCCCTACTTAACACAGCTACACTTCAACTACTGGTTTAAAAATTATTTATACAAACAGAATAAACCTATTCCAAAAATGAAGTTGAATGAATACCAAAGAGGTGTATATAGAGAGAGAGGGCAAAACGTTACGTAATCTTCAGAAATTCACCGTCTCGCATGTTATGCCGAACACAAAGAAAACATAGCGTACCAACAATAGAAATGCAATGACTGCCTCCGCTTCTTCCACCTACTGTGGGTGCCGCTTTGCATATAACTAATCGGTAGTGTGATACAAATGTATGGGTTTGAGGTGGCCAGGTGTAAATAATAGGGTACCTGGATCATTGTACTCAGATACTCTTTTTTTATAATGGCAATTGGCGCTCTTAGTGAAACGATGTATCATTGAGGCGTGGTATTTAAATCAAGACGGAATGAGTGTGTCATTTATTTCGTTTGTGGCCATGGGTAGGACAAATTTAACTTCACCCAAATAGCACCCAACATACAACAACTGATATTTTTGGCGGATTGTTTGTATCGGAATTGACAGTATGTGTGTATACAAGCACCCAAAATGATTAATTATCAGTTCAATATTCAAAAATGTCAGCGCCCACGCACGGGACGACTGGTTTTGAATGGTTCACCCCCTTGCCTGCTACTATATATGTGACCAACTTCTACAAACCTGGAACAAGTCACAGGGACTTATTCCTTATTTGATCAAAACAGTCAGATATGTCTGCTCCCAGTTCATTCATTCCTGTAACAAACAAAAGCAAGTATGACTTTAGTTGCCTTTCCATACACTAATCCCACTAGCCAAAGTGATGATTTCACGTTGACAAAATGTTGTATCCCACATGTGATGCTCAAAGATATTCTTTGCGTTTAAGCACTTGTACCTGAAATAGACAAAAAGACGGGAATGTAACAGTTACCTTACTTACATAACAAAAGATGGAATGCTAACAGTAATGTGCTTTATGTAGACAGTTGTCTGACCACTTTGGTTGGGTGAAATATGAAGCAAGGCCAAATAAATAAGGTCTTTTGAAACTACTGAATGATAGTCTCATGTAATTAACGTTATTTACAACAACAACAACCATTGCCAAAAACGGAGTGTTTGTACTGACTTGTTCCGGGGTTTGTAAAGGTGGGTCACATATGTTTATAATAGTACCACACATGCATATACTGGTATGAAAACACCCCAATACCATTTACAGGTATTAGCAAGTTATGTAACTGGTTGCAAAGGCTTGACCTTACAACAATATACTCCTTCAATTTAGTCCACTCAATCTACGGTATGACCTGGACAAAATTGCTACAGAAGGTTTTCTTGCTGTAACTTGTTGTACAAACCCTCCCGAACAACATATCAAAAGGTAGATAAAAGGAAGCATGGCAAGACCTGCTAATTTGCATAAAACCTATGTGCCATTTTTGCCTGTGTTTTGGTTATTATACAACATATTAAAAGGGGACGACCCGATTTAAGTAAATAAAGTTTTCATCTTGATAGAATGGTCTTCACCCCCAAACCCCATCTGTAGAGTTTTTTGCGTTATATTTCAAACACCATTTTCATGTGAGAGCTAAACACGATTTTCATTTAGCCCTATAATGTTTATTATATCGGTCGGCCAAATGGAGTACATTTTCGGTCATAAACTTTCAAATATCCTTTAGCCCTAGATTTCACAGGTAAAGAGAAAAATGGTAGCTTTCTTCAAATATACCACATGTTGCCCACTTCGGTAAAATCTTTGAGTATGGTGACGATGCTTAGCGCTCAGGCCATGGCCCTTTAAACTGTTGAGTCTTTCTTGCTGTCCAACATATAGGACCTGAGGTGCTTGAGGCGAACCTTTTAGTTGGGTACCGTTATAGTGCAGATATGTTAATGATTCTCTTCCTTATTGGACGGTCATGTATTCCATTGCTGTATCTTTGGCATTTAGATTAGGCCTGACTTTATCTGCAGCATTCTCAAGTGAGATTTTCTTAGTAGATCTTGTGCAGCCCATATCCATCCCCTTCATTAGAGCTGCGTAGTGCGTCAGTCAAGGTCTGTGAGATGGCTGATTTGGACTCTACCACTTGTGTTGGACCCCCCCCCCCTTTTTGTTCTGCTGTCCTAACATTACCCAGGCTAATTACCAAATACCCCTTTTTAAAATGTTTCACATACTCAATGACCCCCCCCCATTTTTTTTCTTTCCTCTACCACTTTTTTCATAAGTTTGGCATAAAATTATCCACTTTTTTTTAAAAGATTTGAACTCCACCAAATGTCAATTTTTGAGCGCTACGTGCACATTTTTACCATTTCATAATTTCATGGCAGCGATTTTCTAATTTTCATCGCAATTTTACTCTGGAAAAAGAGCCTCCTATTTTAACTTCAGGTTATTTAACATCATAGGCCCCCTTCTTAAGTTCATAATGGGATGACACCATTTTTATGCAGCTGTGTATCGAATGACCCCGTATTTTTGGGTACTTTTATCTGAAAGGACCAGCACCCTATTTTCACCTGGCCCGAGGCACATATACCCTCACTTCGCATAGGAGTGCCCTCCGGCACTAGTTGACCCAATGTGTTTGAAAATAAATACCTCTGATAATAATTGCCTAATAAGTCTCTCATCCCGATTGCAGTCTGACCAATCATCTAGAATGCAAATTTTATTTTGGCGGGAAACTCATTAGGCCACTTGCATAATGTCATCACTTTCCACGTTTATATATCAATTTGAAACTTGCTACACACGCTTTGCAGGCCTAGCCATTAAAACATGTCAAATACTCTCCCAGAAAAATGAAATCTCCCTAAACATGCATTTTATAGGCTATATATATTTGTCGAAATAATGGGCATAACGCCCACGTAAGATAAATGCAAAATTGCCTGTCTTGCCAGCTTCCCTTTTCTACTTTTGATATGTTTTTGGGAGATCTTTTAATACTAGTTACAGCAAGAACACCTTCTGTAGCAATTTGTCTAGGTGTACCTATATTTTTCATAGGTTGAGTGGACTAAATTTCACTCACCACAAACTTGTTTTGGTTGTTCTACTATGCATTGCCTTGCCTCCATTGAAGAAGTTTTGGAAAAAGTGTAATTTTCTTCCATTGATATAAATTTGCTATGTTTTTTCTTTGAGAATCATTTTGCCTAAACCTATAAAGCACCTATTGGTGAGTTTCTAAGCAAAGTCCATGAGGGAAGATCAGGTTTGTTTTTTGTTTTTCCAAAAGTACAGAAAAGCCCCATAGACTTCATTTACAAAACTTAAACTCCACGTAACCACTACTTTATCTTGAATGAAAAAGCTTGCCTGGTTTATTTCAGGAGCCAAAATGCCCATAGAATATGCTCGTTTTACAATAGATTTGTAAAAAGTTCATACTTGCCCACCCCTACTCTAAAGCCATAATGATATAATTTTAGGTAATAAAATATTATGAATCGATAATATCAAATGCTTTAGAATACATCCATAAAATACTAGCTGTGTACTGATGTGATCATTTGCAATTAATAATCACTTATAAATCCAAGAACACCATATAAGTGGAATGATTACTAACCACTCTCTAGAGACCACAAAGGATCGTTCGGGTTCAACCCGATCAAGCGCGTTTTCCTCGTCATTCAAAGCCTTGATTACATCGGGAAGCCTATTAACCCATTCGCTCGCTCTAACGTTCTTTCCATTCCTAATCCATTAGAATCTCTCGAGCAATATTATAATGCAAATAATCTCTCATCAAATGATACGATTGCATCTTTCTACTAAAGCTGACTCTATGTTGCTCGGCTTCGCTTTTCCTCCTCGGGAAATGAGGTGGAATGTTTGGCTTTCTGAAAATATTGGTATTTCCCCATCAATCTGCACAGAAGAACTCCCCCTGCAATAATTGCCAAGAGAATCATGCGAAGACGTATCATGGTGGTTCCAACAAAATCGTGAAAACATCAGGCTACTTTTTTCGAAATACTCCTGTCGTGGATGAGTTCTGGTGTTTTCATCCTTGAAGATTCACTCCACAACCCTCTGTAAAATTTCTCGCCTATATTTCAACCCGTTTTGATGCGAGAGCTAAAACGTGGATTTTGTAAGCCCCATAGAGATACTGTGTAAACTTAATATGGGGTCGACCAAAATGGGGCACATTTTCCTCCCTCATAAAACTTCTACACCAAACATCATTGACCCTAAGATTTCACAGGGTCAATGAGCAAATGTAGCTTTCTTCATATACGCAAAATGTTTACCACTTCCGGTAAATATGGGGTTCTGGGACGGAGGCTATTATGATCGGGCCATGGACCTTTAATTATTTTTTATTTCTTTTTTTTTTTTAATTTTTCTTAATTTATTTGATTTGAATTTTTTTGTAATGGAGCCTACATGTTTTTTGCTCCGTAAATGAACCCATTTTGGTTGCTTTACAACATGAGGATTTTTTGCTCTGTAATTAGACCCAAAAACAGCCTTGGGTATAGTTGCACGACAGGGATAAAGAGAAAATGTGTTTGAATCGTGTATATTAGCTGCTGTCAGACTGACCCCTATTTTTCATGACACCCATTTTAGATGCCCTGATGCCGTTAAATTTGCAGGTTACCCACTATAAATTAACCTTTTTAAATACAAGCCAACTTCGACTGTTTTTAATACAACTTTCAGCAGGGGTCGGTGGCTAGGGTGAAATCATAGAGGGGCAAGTCACAACAGGGGGCGAATCATTACAAGATTAAACATTTATTGCTTAAAATCCCTGTTTTTCCTGATTTTCAAATTCTCTAAACTCGCTCGGTCGGGGTTGGCTTGAGGACAGAATCGGAAGGAAAGGAACAAAGAAGCGTAAAAACGAAGTAATCGAGGAAGCTCGAAGTTGTGGAGAACCGGCGCCTCTGCCCCCCCCCCCCCCCCCGCGCCGCCCCTGCTTTCTTGAATTATTGCACCTTGTTCTCCCTTAAGCAATGAGTATTGAATTTAATTATACAAAAAAATCTACATGGTTCAAAACCAAATGGCGGGCTGTTTGGAAATACTGTATTTTTTGTTTTGTTCTGTTTTCTTTTTTCATATTCTTGATTTCATTTGAGTGACTAGCCGGACGATCGGTTATGACAGTCCCCTATTTTATAATGGTTATTATCATGAGAAAAACTCTATTTAAGTGGTTTAAAGTACTATACTGACATACACAATACACGTTCAAAAGATTTCTAATTTTTGAACAATAGTCTCTGAAATTAGAACTCCCGTCAACCTCCATACCGAGTCGCCCCAAGTTTAGACTGGTACAATGACATGGATCCATCGAGACAAAATCCAATTCATCCTGTTTTGGTCACTTCTTACAGCGCCACCATAACCTACTTCTCCAGTGACAAAAGGTTGAAAGCAAAGCCCTGACATTAAACAAATAGTACAGAGGGATTGACGATGTTTTTGTCCCAGTGACTATTAAATGCAATTTAACACACTAAGGCACCAGATAGTCCAAGCGTGCGTAACGAAAAATTAAGTCTCATCTTTGTCTTCTTTCTGTACTATATTACTACTACGGTGTACATCTTAAACCTGTTGGAAACCAACTATTAGATTAGTAACAACGGTGAGAAAGGGGTCTAATGTAACTATAGGGCGTATCAAAAAGAAATAAACAGCTTTGAAAGTATCATAAATGTAGAATGTATGTAGTATTTGGTCAGTTTTATTTGAGCTTCATGTCCATTGGTATCTTTTCAATCCACAGTCTCAAAATCAATCAATAACGATTTTCTGACTGTTTTTGTAACCCGAGCACAAATGCGGTTGTGCACAACCAAGAACCACGTTAGCCGTTTGCGTTGGGTTAGTTGGCAATGGAACGCTCATTGGAACCGTCTTCTTCAGACAGAACATCAATGGGGATCCATACCTCCAGATGATCAATGAAGATGTTCTTCCCTTCATTGAACAGAATCTTCCTCGTTTTCAGCTGCAGCGAAATGGCCAATTTCAACGAGGGGTGGGCACAAGACGGTGCGCCTCCCCACAGAAGACGAACTGTGACAAATCACCTTGCTGAGTTATTTGGAGATCGTGTTATTGCCCTGAACCATCAAATCGAGTGGCCACCACGATCTCCTGATCTGACTCCGTTAGATTTTTTTCTTGTGGGGACACCTCAAATCCAGAGATTTTACGACTCCTTTAGCAGACCGTAATGAGCTTCAGCGTAGAATCACGGCAGAGGTTGATATTGTCAGACAGGACAGAGCCTTAATCAGAAGAGCTGTGAACGCCATGCTGAGGAAGGAAGGTGTGTGCATCCAAAGAGGTGGAGGAAATGTGGAGGATTAAGTATAAGTGATTCGAAGAACAGATTTAACATATCAAAAGTACTGAATTGTAATGTTATATATGATTTTGATTTACTTTGCGCAACAGCATTTGTTTTTGGTTTGCGGAAATAGCCATAATTTTTTCTTCGATTGTCACACTCCAATGATGTTGCACCCGGGTGTTGCACTAACTGAAAGAAAAGATATCTAAAAACTAATTGCTGTAATCAAACATGTCAAATACATCATACATTTTCTTTTTAAGATTGTTTATGACTGTTTACTATTTTTTGACACGCACTGTATAGAATACGATTTCGCATTTATCACATTCATCAGTTCATACCAGCAGTGTGGGGAAGTGCTGGTCGTGGGTAGCGATGGTCGGCGCCCAAAGACATTAGTACTTGGTTGCAAACAGACACAAAATAAATTCACACAGAAACCAATTTTTTTGTTGTGCAGAATGTAATTTACACTTTTAGTACGCATCTCGCCCTAAAATATCCCAGGTACAAAGCCAAGTGACAATTGTGTAGTTCGAGTATTCTGGTCTTTAAGGGTAACTTCGTTTAAGATGAATACCAAGTTTAATAGATCAATAACTTACCATGTTTGATTGCCCTGACTAATTATTCATAAACCGGTGTGAAAGTAATCATTGTCCGGCAGGTATCATAGCCCGGGCTCCATAGACGACAACGGAATAAAGCGTGAAAATAATATTGCGTGAAGAGTAAACTGAATCGACTGCCCTAATGTTCACCATTGTTCCCGGACTGTGAGCCCGGAGGACTATATCTCCTGCCACACCGGTGCCAAGTTTTACAAACAATTGTATTCCGAATCTTATGAACCCTAACTATTGATACATTTATAGTTTCAAAATTTCATACACCATTCTAAGTTCCCAATTCACACCAAATGTATGATCAGGCAATAATTTAAATCAATATAAATCATGAACGGGATCATGAACCTTCCTAAAAATTGATGTCTTACTATAAAAACACAATTTGAGGTTCACAATACCCAAAAGCAATTCATCGAGCAACCAATTCCAATAATTGATCGATAGTCTTTAATTGGATCCACAATTATTCATGTGTGTGTGTGTGTGTTCTATAAGGTGTATGCAGGTGGATGGTATGAATGTATGCAGGTGTGTGCTATGTGTATTTGTGGTAGTGTGTATTTTGTGGGTGAAGGATGTTATTTGTTTTGCTGGTGGTGTGTACGATTGTGTGCATGTGGGGCTACTCCTTGCTGGTGTTTTAATGAAATGTTTTATGTCTTTTAATAACTATTTCCAATTTTTAATTCTTATTCATTTTGTATTGTATATTTGACCAGTAGGCAGAGGTGGGGTACGCACATCTTTCAGATGTCAGTGGTTGTGCCCTGGCAGCCTCTGCCTGCCGGTCCCCTTTTATGTGTACTTATGTTAATTGCCAAATGATTAATAAATAAATAAATAAATAAATTACTACCTTAAACCCTTTAAACCCTTTAATGAACAAAGTACGATTTTGTGGATGGCACCAATGTGGCTCGCGCAATAAGAGCGGTTACTATTGAAAACGAAGCAATCGCATTTTTATGGATATATGCGCAATTCACGGCGCACAAACGGGAGTAAAAGAAGATATAGTCACCATCAGTGTTGAGAAAGTCAACTGCTAGTTGACGAAACGTCCACAGTAAGTGTGATTTTTGGACTAGTTAAGATGAAACCTTACAACATAAGATATAGTCATCATAGAGCCATTGTTCGGAGCCCCAACTGCCAGATAAACGACGTTTTATTTTGGCAGTCATCTTAAAGAGTGAAGGAACAAGAAATTAAGCTACGTCTCAATTATTGCACTAACAATCCGCCATCGCATTATAAAAAGGCTGCGTCCACCATGGAATGTATTTCCTGGAATCACTGCTCCTTCCCTTAAGGCGCGGTTCCCAGTTCTTGACGAAGCCTTTCCTGTAATACGGAATGGTTTTAATCCGATGGCTCCCGTCATGGCATTTTGTCATTGCGCCAAGCCTGTCAATAAACTCAGACAGCTTGTTAAAAGAGACGGGAACGGCTTACCATAAAAAAACAACTGTTGTTTGCTCTTCAACAAGTAAGTCAGTCAGCCTTGCACGACGGAAGACCTGTCGTATTAACCCTATCGACAAGGGCCAATTCTGTATACGTTGTAGCATATAAGTCAGTGGCTTTAGAGATGGCGTCACAAATGCTTGCAGGTCATTTGGAAAGCCATCTAAAAAGAATATCAGCAAAGACTGGGCTTGTTTGGGCTAATCTAGATGCATTTTTCATGCTGATTCTGAATATTCACTGAGAAATTAATAATGTAGACCTTTTTGAAACAAAATTTGACAATTTTTTATCGTTCAGCGACTGGAGCACGAACAAACTTCTTCGTAATAATTACAAATGAAGAGTGCCGCTCATTACTCTCATTATTAAATGGTGACGTCATATTTGTGATACAGCTTGGGGAGATTTGGAAATTCTGCAATGTGTGTTCATGACGTTCAAGAGACGTCTTAGACCTCAGGTGGTCAAGATTCTAAGCGCAATGATAATGGGAAAATCCAGGATCGTCTCGGCTATTGGAAGCTGAAAACAGAATTCAAATCAGACTTTCCGTTGGTGAACTTTGGTGTTGTTTTGTGTTAGTAAAGTTGCGCCATGAGTCAATCCCAGAAATTGGGGGTTGAAAAGGTACTCCTAAATAATCGTATATTATGCGCGATATAATGTGACTAGTGGGATGTACTATTTGTGTCGGTGTCACTTGGTAAATTCTGAACACACTCTCTCAGTTATGCAGGGTGACATGAACTTTTACTATGCTGACATTGCAAATATGCATGGCTATTTTCCGGCAGTGGAACCAAGTTTGAATTGGGAAATGCAATGGGAGTATTGATTGCTGGCATAATTTTATCGCGGAACTGTGTTTTGACCAAGAAGGGTCAGTTGCGGCACGGTCAAGCATGGTTTGCATGATACGTACAATGTACACACATATTTACTGCATTCGATTGTGTGTATACTGCAACGCGGTTCATTTAAACTTAGTCAGTCAGTCGTGGCTTGATCGAGCGCTAAAGATAGCCGAGAGTGTTATGGTTATTTGCATTTATAGGAATGTGCTACACATGCGTGAATTGCCGTCGGTGACTAGCGTCGGTGACTAGAATCTTTTTACAGCATTCAATAGTGTAGGTTTGTTTGTGTGGAGTCGCTTGCCGTGTTCAAAGGATTAACGGATCAATGATCAATTGCTGTGACACATGCTTAGTATTTGAAACTTGCTATACTTTTTAGAGAATATTGAAGGTTAGCGCCCTCTATCTCCTTAACGAATCGGACAAAAGTGTTTATAATTTTTAGATGATATTATTATATTAGCCTCCATTTTGTGATTAAAAATATTATTTTATTTTATTTCTCAATTTTACTTGAGAAAACATTTCTCACGGGAAAAAGGTACTTTGTTTGTCAGGAAAGAGATCATGGAATTGCCCAACATGGAATTGCCCAAATTGCTTGTGCAATCCTGATCATGCAGGTGTTACTAGATTGAGCAAGTACTATAAATTGTCTGAGGGGTTTTCCAATCTTTGTTGCAACACAAAACATAGGCCTACTGCAAAATTAGGTATTTTCCCATGATGTTATTAGTGTAAGGTGATTCAATGCAGATGATGTAATTTATGTGAAATCTGATTTGACAGTGCAAGGTTATGTTTATGCTGTTTATGCATGATGATGCTGTAATATTAATAATTATTATTGGAGATAGGGGAATCTTTGTGAACTTTATCCAGAACTAAAATCCGTACCTTATTACTTAACTCCAATTTCTTTAATTTATCGCGGCTTAACCCTCGTCTACCGAAGGGAGGAGGGTGTTTACCCCCTTCAGATTTTCCCCCGGTTGCTAAAAACCCTCTTTCCATTGATACCAAAATGAATACCAACATGCCTAGCATCACGTTACAATGACGTCATAAAGTTTTCATGTCAGCAAAATTGTCAATTTCCATATAGACACACAGTGTAGAATAGGGGAAATTCAATTTTTTTGCAAAAACGTTAGGAATATCCGATTTTCACGCGGTTTTTGGCTCTACTTGATAGAAATGACTAGTTTTATATGAGAGTACTTTAGTGCTATAATAATGTTTTTGAGTCGCTACAATTGCGAAATATCAATTTTCCACCCTATATTCATTATTTCCAAACTTTCCTCAATATATGACGTCATAGTGACGTCATAATGGGATGTTCGTACTTATTTTGATACTAATGGAAAGAAACTCCTATCCTGTGGTACCAAATTTACAGGAATCGGGTGTTTAGTAATGAAAATCACGGGGGTGGTAACCACCCCCACCCCATTTCGGGAGTTTTGTTACAAAAAATGGCTTAGGTAGATGAGGGTTAAGAAGAAGACAAAAGTCAATGGTATTCTCCAACCTATATGTAACACATAAACTGGTGCTGTACATTGCTGAGATAACTTGCTAAGATAACCCCCAAACAAGCCATTAAGCGTCAATTCGTTAAACTACACTTCAGTTGCTCTGTTACAATTTGTCAATATTGAAGGTAAATCAGGCGCGGATCTAGGGAGGGGGCGGAGGGGGCGCGCGCCTCCCAGTAATTCTGCAAAATCTTGCAAAATCAGCCCATTTTGGACAAGTTTAGCCTTTCAGCCCTATAATTTTAACGTTTTTCAAATCCTGAATCCGCCCCGGTAAATCCTCAATAGATTTCAAGCAACGGCAGAGGCCAATTACTCCCACAACGGCAGGAAGAACAGCTGGGTTTGTGTAAAGCACATAAAAAGAAACCATTATCATATTGATAATGCCGAAGCAAAATTGTTAATAACGCGCGATACAAAGGAAGGCGTTATGGTGAAAGTAGATTTCGCCTTAACGCCTTGGTGGGGGAATTTTCCCCTAGTTGAAAAATAAGGTAGTAATATTAATAACAAGGTTTTTTTTTTCTTGATAGTCAAGCACATGCGATTTATGTAAATTCACCGTAAATGACGAGACGTTATAAACCAATTCAATTCATTCTTAATCCTTGTTTTTGGTTTATGACCTCAAATACGGTGACAGCGTCCAAAGGAAGAGTAGATAGAAATGTTGCCTGAAGGATAGTGTTGTGTCTGTGGAGACTTATTTATTTACAGGTTTCTACAAAGCCCCAGATTTATTGACATAATTCGTCTATTTCTTTCAAAATGATTCATTATCGAAAATTTTTAATATTCTCTACTTCGAAAGCGCACGTGTGGTCTAGTGGAAGCAAAAGCTCGGACTCAGGATCATGAATTGTGAGTTCGAGCCCCCCTATGGCCAATATGTTGTGTCCGGTGGCAAGACACTTTCTCTCGCTTGTCTCATTTCACCAGGTGTAAATGGGGAGTGTTAGGGGTAGTATACTTTGCCGCCGTATACTGGCTGCCGAATTTTCAATAATGTGATTTATCCTAGTGACACCGGAATAAACTGTAAGTAAGCGCTTGGGACTTAATAAACGGCTATAAGTACTTGCATTTATTTTTTTCCACCTCTGTCTGCATATGTGGAAGAGACAGAGATTTTACGAAGAGTTACGCACGGGGATGGGCTAATTATAAGTTACAGGTTTTATACAGAGCCACAGATTATTTATATAATGTCTATTTTGCTTTTCCCAAATTTGAGTAATCCCATAATTTTTCAAACTTTTCTCAAAAGATCTCTTAGCTCTCTCTACATATCGCTAACGTCTCTTAATCGCTTCAAAACCCACCTGGCAAAAAAATCACGGAGGGTACCCTTGGCTTGGGTTGGTGGGAAATTGCTCCTAGATCTGACAACAAAATACCACAATACCTCACTTTTGCGGTGATTTTCAGATTTTCCTCCGGGGATGTCAGGGATATAGAAGAAAGGGGCTTATACATAAAAGTTTACACGGGGTGGTGGGGGCTAATTTACAATTACAGTTCATACAATGCCACGTTTATCTGCATACATCGTCTAATTTTCAAATTTATCTTAATTGATAGTTTTATAACTAATTTCTACTTCGAAAGATGTTACCGGTTCTCTTTGCATATATGGAAGAGAAGGGTTATAGACAAGAGGGTTTTTTTAGTCTATTTACAACATATCATGAGGTTATTTACAGCTTTGTCTTTTTGGAAGGAGAAATACCAAATCAACAATATTTACCACTGCTGCCTTAAAATACACGTAGACGGGTGGATGCACATATCGGTATAGGAAACGTATAAATATGCAATAATACATATATGTTGACATAGATATACCTTGTATTTCCACATCTTGCATTTAATATTTAGTATTATTTGCTTACCTGCCAATATAACAATGATGAGGATGGTATTCATGCTCTCTATTGTTTGAATTTGTAAATTCATAAGCAAATCCAAGAACAATCTTTTCCTCGCCCAAATTCCCGTTACAAGAAAACGATAGCGAACTTGAAAGAAGTGCACTTTGTAGTGCGCGGTTTATTTGACTAAGAACCTTGTTGAAATTCCTCCTTGTTTGCTAAGTATTTTGTATATTAATGGTCTCGCATCCGAAGCAAAGGTGTCTACAATAGCTCGTATTCATAAAAATAAGCAATTACTAACTAGTAAAAGCTATAAGCAAAAACAACAAAGCGATTGGGACAAGTAATAATTTAAAAGCAATTATGCTATAATTACTAAAAGATGTAAGCAACAAAGCAATTAAAGCCGCTGTCAGTCAGTTTTGTTTCCATTTTGTCTCTAAATTACTAGTCTTGGGTAATATAAACCCCTCATATTACTGTTCTTTGTGAAAAACAGACACAAAAGCATTTTAAAGTGGTCTTGAAAATACTATTTACCGTTACTGTTTTGCATAAAAATATCGTAGCAAATACAGTGTATTAAGCCTAGGCACTTACAGAGGTCTCTACTACAACCATTTCCAATACAACAGTGCAAAAAATGTACTTTGATGAAATTTTTTTAAAAGAAATCGATGATATTGGCTTTAAGGAAAAAGCAAAAAAATAGTCAAAAGCAACAATGCAACAATTACTAACTCCAAAGTGCCGCCCATTAGATGTGTCTTGTCCCCCCACCATATAGTTATGATGCCTTCTTGAAAATGAGGAGCTAATTATAGCAATTTCTAGAAATAGTTCGCGATTACCGATGCAGCTTAAGCTACGCGCAATAGTGATAAACCGGTGGTGCGTCGAAATTTGGTAACACTCAAAAAAACACTACAGATTTTTGGTCAATAACTTCGTAATATTTGCAATTAATCTTTTTGAAGTCGTATTTTTATATCAATTTATGGGACCAGCTTGCGGTTAACATAAATCCAGTTATCTCGACACAGTGTTGCCCTTTTGGGTTTTGTTCTGGTTGGCCAACCACTGCGCAATCCGCCCGTGACGTAGCTTTCCTTGTTGCTTTTGTGCTGCCCACTGTTTCGCGGTTTTTTTTCGTCACTTGGATTTGTCTCACCGATTCGTGCGGTCAGGTTATTTTAACCCTCCCACCTCTCCCTTTGGCTATTTTTACTTATTACTTCATGCTTATGTCTGAGGCCAATGTACTTTCGTGTATGTCATATACTTGTATAGTTATAGGCCTTTATCTATATATATGTGGAGTTTAGGGAGAATTAATTGCATTTTTTCAAATACTAATTTGTGTCAGTCTGATAAATTCTTAGCTATTCCGGCTTGAATTGTCCTTGTTGTCGTATTCCGCGCAACACATATGTTTTCATTATTATTTTCTGGTGTGCCCGTCTGGTAAAATTCATTTGGCCAATTCGTGTATGATTATGTCAATTTATACCACTTCCACCTATCTGCTGTGGAATTTCGCTACGTCCTCTACTGTTTCCGGTGTGGAATTTAGGTAACAAAATAATAAATGCTAATTGTGTAAATCACTTCTATACCATGTCACAATTAATCCACTCCATTACGTGTAAAATTATGTCAATTTATACCACTTACACCTCTGTATCTGCTGTGGAATTTTGCTACGTCCTCTACTCTTTCCGGTGTGGAATTTAAGTAGCTAAATAGTAAATGCTAATTGTGTAGATCACTTCTATTCTCATGTGAAATTAGGGAATTGCAATTATTATCAATTACCAAGTGTTAATTCATATATATTGCCTTGTGAAGGATTTGTGCTAAATTATATTTACTATAATGTACTAGTACTTTGATTTAATACCTCGTGGTATGATGTTTGCCTTGCTGGTCATCATGTGAATTGATATGAATTTAAGTGCTGAGATACTATTAAATGTTAAAATAGCACAAATTTAATGATAAATGATTTTGATATTCATACTACTCAAATGCTAAATCTTATCTTGCATGTTTGATATTACCATAGGCTTTTATGGCGTGGTATGATGTTTGCCTTTCTGCTCATGCTAAATCTGATCTTGAATGTTTTGATACTATCATAGGGTTTTATGGCGTGGTATGATGTTTGCCTTTCTGCTCATCATGTGAAATGTTACGTATGAGTTTAATTGCTGATATACTTTTAAATGGTCTGCTTGCTGCTGGCCATCTTTGTTAAAATAGCACAAATTTTAAGGCCGATGCCTTTGGCATTAAAACCGCATGAATCGGCGAGTAAAAAGCCACTATCCAATTCCTACCTCTTTTGCGTTCCTTTATCTTTACTGTGTGAGAGATAATTATTTTAAGCATGTTTGTGGATTATATTGAAAGCAACCGACGATTAAAATGGTGAACATGGTTTTTTTATTATGTTACAAGAAAGACTGGTTAGAAGGGCGCACACCACCAAATAATCCTCCCATTGAAATACACGTTAAAATGGCTTGATATAATAAGTTCATTGCTGCGCCGAAATACCGGCTATGCCGAAACGCCCGGTCTTTTCGGCAGATGACCTTGCCGAAACGCCCGGTGTTTCGGCAATTATTAATGCCGAAGATGCGGGCTACGTCATTACCCTGCCGAACGGCAGGGTTACTTGCCGAAACAATGGGTTATCCCAGTAGTTCGGCACAGAGGGATCCTTATTACAGCGTGCGGTTGTTGGATGTAACTAAGTTCTAATGTCAATTGGCTGTACGGACACAGGATGACACGAAATACGTGTTTAGTTGACTTAGCTCGTACGACAGGCTAAGATTAGCTTTAAACTAATATTTTAGGGCCCGTTCAATTACAAGGTAGGGGCCGGAGAAATGAAAGGAAAAAAAAAATATGTGTTTGAAAAATGGGCATAACCCCCATGTAAAGTTACAGAAATAAAATCACATGACCCCCTACTTGTCAATTCGAATCACATCGGTCTAATCCAAATGTTTGTACTTACGACCCTAACCCCGACCTAATAACCAACCTCAACCTAATCCTAACCTTAATCTTAACCCTAGGTCTATAGGCCCTATAACCCAACCCTAAACATACCCGTGTTGCAACGGCCCTAATCGCCTATCATAAAGGGTCATTTACTGCAATGGGAGTCCATTATGTAGGCATAGGCAATGCATTATAACATATACATTGTTTCCGAATTCGTCTACGTTGCATAAACGAACGTTGTAATTTTCATGGATGGGGTCTATTTGGGTGCTTTTTTTGGCTTGACAAGATCGTATTTACGTCTACTATTACATACATGCTTGTTCCTATAATTCCCAAAAGCCCGAATTTTAATGAGTTTCGTTGTAGCATTGGTCCATAAATCACGAAAAAAGCGTAGACACGTGCTCTACACATCAACAGCACTTACTTTCCACTTCTCTCCTCTGCCGAATGACCGGTATTTCGGCAGTTCTGAGAGGAGGGAACTCCGGCACCCGGGTATTTCGGCACCCGGTTGTTTCGGCACAACATCATTCCCTCGTGCGTTGTCATGGTTCTGTCTGGCCCGGGGGAATGCGGGCGTAGTTTTGCCTAAGTGAAAAGGATTAGTCCTATAGTCTACTACATTGTCAATACGTACAAACAAATGGCCGGCACAGTTCGGAAGCCACAATTTGCCAATACTTGCACCAATTTTTTATCCAAATCGGAGTCAATTTTAAAATTTGACCCCCTGTACAACTGAAATTGACCCTTTTATTGATTTTGGCTGTTTTTATCCCTAACTCTGAACCTTTAGGCTGTACATATTACAAACTATAACCTTTTCTGAATCCTTATGGTTTGACACATAATATGGTATACTTTTTCAACATGATTGGATCATGTTTTTTGTACAAAATTTGACCCCTGTACAATCTTTGTCTTGGCCCCCTCTCTTACGGCACCACTTCGGCACTTTAAGAAATCGCAGGTTCAGGGGTTCCTGTCAGGCTGTCTACATATTTAATCACTCAAACATTTTGTTCTTGAGATGTGTACAAATGTGGTGCTCGCTCCAGGGACTATTATACCTTGGACCCTTTCCCTACACGTGGTTTCACTTTTTTTTTATTCCTGGTGAATTAAGATGATTTAGATCACATCAACAAAACCTCGCCATGATCGTATCTGTGACGCATCGTTTAGATAGAAGTCCCACTGATGCAAAGTGAGGTATTGCCATTCATTCCGTCGAGCGCTACTGCACAACGTCATAAGCGCATGACGGAATCAATTGTAAGCCTCATTTGCATCAGTGGGACTTCTATATGAAACGCCTACCCGATTGTGCAGGCCATTATTCATGTCGTGTTGTTATGATCGAAGATAATCCCTTTACGACAAGGAGCACCGGACAGTGCATACAATCAAAGGGGTTCGAGAAGAATTTTTTCAGCAAAATTTAAACGCACGAGTACGCCGTGCACATTTTGATATGCGTGAGTTAAATATTTCCTCAATTTCTTGAAGTTGGAACATTATCATTTTTCCATTTTAAATAGTAAATCCCAAAGTAAGGTTCAAAGCTCAAACGTTTAAAAAAATAAGAAAGCCATTCGCCTTTTCTATTTTGCGTTGCTCTTTTTCAAATATTTTTTATAATCGAATTCAAAATATATTAGATTAGTTATTCCTGGAATAAAAAGACCCTCACTTTTTCAACGATTTTAAGGTGTGTCTATGTTAGTATGGTACCATTTTTTTTCAAAACAAAAACAAATATTTGGTGTCAATTGTCAGAAGAGACATAGAACTAAGCTGTGGGTCGCCAAGCTATCTTGGTCAATTTTACATTTTATTGGCCAAAAAAAGCAACACGATGGAAAAGAAAGGCCTAATAATAAAGAAAAGCTATTTTTCTTCAAAACAAACGACCGGACCTTGCCAAACTGACTTCACACGAGCAACCATCACTTTACTCCGACGTGCCGAAAAAACCAACCATTGGAGCCCAGCCGTCTCAATTAACGCTAGAGAAAATGACATCCAAGTTATAAATGCCGTTGATAATATTTGTTTGATTAATTATCCCAAATATATGCACCAAACATCACAAAGTAAAAATAAACACAGAAAGAAAAAAGAGCTTTACATAACACAAGACACAAAAGCTGAATTTCTTCAACCTAAGCAAAGGCACAAGATATCTACAGTTTGTACACACAGTGAAATGCCTAACCATAATAAATGAAACCAACGGTAGCAATCACTTTTTTTTTAGTGAAGACTCATTTGTTTTTTTTATGATGAAAAAAATGATGGAACAAGTCCGTCACCGAAACCGCCGGCGAATAACCGAAATGATTAACAGAAATCGAGGCAAGAGACATATGAAAGAATTAATTATGTCGTATATTCGGCTTTGATAGATGATTGACCTTACAAGTGCGGTTCCGATCGTTTTTGGAACCCCCTGATAACGGACTAGTATCGATTTTGATATCAGATGAAAGGCTATTTTTCTCATTGTGTCCTGAAATTTGAGCCCTAAATCCATTTCCTTCACGAGATATAAACAAAAAAAAAGTCTTTTATGGTTAACCATCAAAATTAGCACAGATGAATAGGGCCTTGCCAATATGCATTATTGCTTCACCATCAAAACCCGCAAGTTGTTTCCCAAGTACTTGAAGGGCGTACGTGCACGGCAGGTTCTCATATCAAGTAGAAAAACACAATAGACGTCAATCGACAAGCACCTTTAAAGGAGACATGACTTACAATATTTAGGAGGAAATTTAAATATAAAATTCAAACGACCAAAATGTAAAAATGTGCTACACTAATACTACTAGAATCATTCAATCTTAACTTGATTTACTGCCGCTCACGGTCATCCGGTAAAAATGGGGGAGTATTTCCTATTGAAATTACCGATGCTAAAAATGAAAATGCGTTCTATGTAAACCAAAGAGCAGCAACAATAGACAGGTGTGATGAAGAAAAGAAACCTAAAAATTGAATGCAAGAGTGGGGCTTTGAACAATTCACTAAGTTTTAAATAACACAGCAAATGACCTTTAAGCTGAACAAAAAAATTAAGCAAAGCAAAACTAACTTTTCATCATCGGCCTCAGTGACCTCATGCTCACTCGGAATGGCTGTAAGACATTTCATTCAGCTTTTGTTTGTTTCTTGAATTATTAAACTGAGATGCTGCAAAGGCCAATGCTTGTAGGCAAGGATAACAAAAGGCAATAAACATACATACTACATACATATACCACACATACGACATACAACGTATGTACACCACCATAATTACACGCATATCAGCATGCAATACATAGCACATACATAATCTTGCTACAACATTTAACTAACTAACTTCCAAAATTTGTAACACAAACATGCAACTTCATCTCGCACGACTTTACCCCAAATTGTATTATTTTTATATATCATTCTTAATATAACCAATGTAATTTTTCTATTTTATATCCATTTTGTTGTGTGTGTGTGATGTATGTGCGTGCATGCTGTGTTAGTGTTGCTCGCGTTCGTGTGTGAATGTGTGTGTGTGCTCGCGTGAGTGGTGGTGGTGTGTGTTGCGTATGGTGTGTGTGCATGTGTGTTTGGTGTGTGTTGTTTTTATGCTTTTAAATATCTAATTTTGTCTCGTCTATACCCGGCCTGTGTTTTGGGCATTTCCCAAACCGTTGCCTGGGGTTTATTTGTTTTATTTCTTTGGTTGTTTTTATGAATAAAGAATGATTGAATAATATATACAAAATACATACAAAAATACACACATATAATACATACATACAGACTACCATATACACATACACACCACAAACAAATTGAAATTCTTAGTCTGCTTGACAAGCACCGGTAAGACAAACCAATCAAAGGATAACAAATTCCTACTGATTAAGTTGGAAAAACAGCAACGGTCCTGGTTAATGGAAAAAAACAAAACACTGGAAATTTGACACGAGTAAGGAAGCTAAGACACGAACACGGCATTTTTGAAGATAGGGCAACGGCAGTGAACAAACAATGAGGCCAGCACGAGTAAGACCGCACAATCAAAGAATACAAATTCTACTGAGTAAATCAAAAACAGTAACGCCATGATTAATGGTTAACCATCAAATTAGCACAGTATTGAATAGTGGCTTTTGCAATAGGCATTATTGCTTCTACCAGCAAAACCGCAAGTTTGTTTCCACAGTACTTGATAGGACATACGTGCACGGTGCCCGGTTCTCATATCAAGTAGAAAAACACAATCGACGGAAATCGACAAGCACCTTTAAAGGAGACATGACTTACAATATTTAGGAGGAAATTTAAATATAAAATTCAAACGACCAAAATGTAAAAATGTGCTACACTAATACTACTAGAATCATTCAATCTTAACTTGATTTACTGCCGCTCACGGTCATCCGGTAAAAATGGGGGAGTATTTCCTATTGAAATTACCGATGCTAAAAATGAAAATGCGTTCTATGTAAACCAAAGAGCAGCAACAATAGACAGGTGTGATGAAGAAAAGAAACCTAAAAATTGAATGCAAGAGTGGGGCTTTGAACAATTCACTAAGTTTTAAATAACACAGCAAATGACCTTTAAGCTGAACAAAAAAATTAAGCAAAGCAAAACTAACTTTTCATCATCGGCCTCAGTGACCTCATGCTCACTCGGAATGGCTGTAAGACATTTCATTCAGCTTTTGTTTGTTTCTTGAATTATTAAACTGAGATGCTGCAAAGGCCAATGCTTGTAGGCAAGGATAACAAAAGGCAATAAACATACATACTACATACATATACCACACATACGACATACAACGTATGTACACCACCATAATTACACGCATATCAGCATGCAATACATAGCACATACATAATCTTGCTACAACATTTAACTAACTAACTTCCAAAATTTTGTAACACAAACATGCAACTTCATCTCGCACGACTTTACCCCAAATTGTATTATTTTATATATCATTCTTAATATAACCAATGTAATTTTTCTATTTTATATCCATTTTGTTGTGTGTGTGTGATGTATGTGCGTGCATGCTGTGTTAGTGTTGCTCGCGTTCGTGTGTGAATGTGTGTGTGTGCTCGCGTGAGTGGTGGTGGTGTGTGTTGCGTATGGTGTGTGTGCATGTGTGTTTGGTGTGTGTTGTTTTTATGCTTTTAAATATCTAATTTTGTCTCGTCTATACCCGGCCTGTGTTTTGGGCATTTCCCAAACCGTTGCCTGGGGTTTATTTGTTTTATTTCTTTGGTTGTTTTTATGAATAAAGAATGATTGAATAATATATACAAAATACATACAAAAATACACACATATAATACATACATACAGACTACCATATACACATACACACCACAAACAAATTGAAATTCTTAGTCTGCTTGACAAGCACCGGTAAGACAAACCAATCAAAGGATAACAAATTCCTACTGATTAAGTTGGAAAAACAGCAACGGTCCTGGTTAATGGAAAAAAACAAAACACTGGAAATTTGACACGAGTAAGGAAGCTAAGACACGAACACGGCATTTTTGAAGATAGGGCAACGGCAGTGAACAAACAATGAGGCCAGCACGAGTAAGACCGCACAATCAAAAGAATACAAATTCTACTGAGTAAATCAAAAACAGTAACGCCATGATTAATGGACAAAACAAAATACTGAAAATTGACACGAGAATAAAATTCTCATGAAACCTGTATTTTTTACAGACAGGGCAACGGTAGTGAACAAACAAATGGTGAATGGAATAGCATGGACTCCATGGAGTCACATCACAAAAAAATAAAACAACAAACAGAAAACAACAAAATCAATTTACAACACCCACATTGGAATATACAATGAACACGAAACCAAGTCTACTCTTATTAAATAGACAGCGTACCAGAAGCTAACAGAACCACGAAAAAGAGATAACATATGCATGGTTTTTTAAAATAGTTAAAACAACTCTTAACCTAACACATATCACCTATGCACTAAGAAAAATAGCAAAGCTGTAGTTGCAAGGTAAACACAACCAAAAAGTAACTCCCCACCCCTGCTATTTGTCTGTCAAGTTCAGATGATACATCGTATCATAAAATGGGTTATATTGGAGGCAGTGTTTATTTACTGCGTATTTTTTGACACATCATTGTTGCAATCATACGTTTTATATATGGTAGTCAGCAATCCGCATCTTCGGTTTTCTCCGCATGACTAATTAACCCGGGAGCTAGCACATTTTTGTAACACATCTCAAGTACAAAGGTTTGAGTGCTTAATTATTTGAAGACTGACAGGGACCCTGAAACGCGATTCTAAGTGCCCAAATGGTGCCTTAAGGAGAGGGGCCAAAACAAAGTTTGTACCATGGGTCCAAAATTTTAATGTCTCATCCATGTGAAAAGTATACCATATTACTTGTCTAACTACAAGGATTCAGAAAAGTATAGTTTGTAATATGTGCAAGCCTAATGTTTCGAGTTATAGGCTAAAAACAACAGCCAAAATCAATAATAAGGCAATTTCAGTGTCAGGGGTCAATTTTAAATTGCTCCTTTTGGATAAAATGTGCAAATTATTGGTGGAGTTCATAGGAATTAAAATAAGGAATAGTTTTTAAACTGTCCTTAAAAAGCTTAGTTTCCGATGTAGGGGGCACAGAAGGCAACGTCCATTGCATTCAATGGCTGTGTATAAATCTGTTACCCCCCCTGACCTTTCTTAAGCAAGCATTTGAGACATCAAAACTATTCTTTATTTTATATCCTATGAGCTCCACCATATTTTAGCAACCATTTTTTATCCAACGGGAGCAATTTAAAATTTGACCCCTGTACAACTGAACTTTACCCTTTTATTTATTTTTGCTGTTTTTAGGCCTATAACTCTTCTGAAACTTTAGGCTGTACATATTACAAACTATAACCTTTTTTCCTGAATCCTTATGGTTATACACATAACATGTGTGCTTTTCAACATGATTGGATCACTTTACAAATGACCCCTGTACAAACTTGTTTTGGCCCCCTCTTCTTAGCACCACTTGCCGCACTTAAGAATCATGTTTCAGAGTTTCCTGCAGTCCTGTCAACATATTTAATCACTCAAACCTTTTGTACTTTGAGATGTGTTTCCAATGTCTGGCTAGCTCCCTGGTTATCACTTAAGAATTTCGTTTCAGGGGTTCCTGTCATGGTGTCTACTTTTAATCCACTCAACCTTTTGTATTAGATGTGTCAAATGTTGCTTAGCTCCCGGGCTAAATTATCCTTCTCTATGGGGTTTGCGGTCAAGTGGGCATAACTTCAACAATACTCAATTGAATCGCCACAAATAAGGTGACAAAATACGCGCAAAGAAACACCGCTACCAATTATATCCCATAATGTTCATCGATATATTTTTTTAACTTGCACCAATTTCAAGGTGGGAGTTCTTTTTGGGTGTGTTTATAATGAATACAGCAAAGAGGTTCTAATATAGATAGGAGGTTAAAGCGTTACGTCATCTTTAGAAATCATCGTCTCGCATGATTTTTCCGACCACAAAAAACATAGAGTACCAACAATAGAGAAGCAATGGCTGCGCCGCTTCTCCACATACTGTGGGTGCCGCTTTGCTATACACTAATCGTAGTGGATACAAATTGATGTATTGGTTAGAGGTGTCCAGGTGTAATAATAGTGTCACTGGATCATTGTGGCTCAGATACTCTTTTTTTCCCATAATGCACTGCCTCGCTTAGGTGAAAAGAGGTATTCCTTGAGGGCGTTTATTAATTTCAAATCAATCAAGACGACTGACGTGTCATTTCATACGTTGTGGCCATGGTAGACAAAATTTAACCACCCAATATCAACCAACATCCAACAACTGATCTTTTGCCGGATTGTTTGTATCGAATTGACATTATGTGTGTATACAAGCAACAACTAATAATTATTCCGTGTCAATATTCAAAATGAGTCAGCCCCCACACGGACGACTGGTTTTGATGGTGCTTCACCCCCTTGGAATCAAGAAAAATAAAGCTGGGGTGAACACACAGTAGAGACCTTCATGTCAGAACTTAGGACTGTATTAATTTAATAGATGTCAAAAGCACAAAGGAAGTGGATGTAAATACACACACACACCAAAACATTAATATAGACTTTTTAATGAATGGGGGCAATGTATTGATCCAAGTGATCACTATCCCTCAACAAAGGAACTGCATTGATATAATTGATCGCTGATACCTTAACCAAGGGAGAAAGATTACTCCGCTTGACTGGCTCAACTATGGATCTGGGAATATGCAGTACGCAGGCGTCGATTGCGACTTAACAACTGACACTCGTTAGGAACCCGGGAATTTATGATCTGTGGCGGCGCTATTTCGCTATAGACGTCACATGGGCTACTCAGATGTCGTGGCGGCCATTTTGATTTTATCCCGTATCCCATACACCAAAACATTACGTATAACATTTATAATCCAATGATTGATCCAAGGGATCACTATTCCTCAACAAAGGAACTGATACCAAAGATAAAGATTACTCAGCTTGAGCAGTCAAGCTGAGTAATCTTTATCTTTGGTATCAGTTATCAGCGATCAATTGTATCAATGCAGTTCCATTCTTTGCGACTTCCCATTATTCCGTAAGCAACACTGGGCTGAAAAAAAAATCCACAATCACAGACCACACCAACTCACTCGATGCAGCTACGCATACTATCCCTTACAGACAGCAAAACAGGTGATATTTATTTAATCGTTTTTCGGTACGCAAGCTATCACGACCAACTCGGATGAAAACAAGATACTGAATGAAGAAAAGACCACAAGCCTGCGCAGTTGGGTTTCCTTTTCTCTGGCACACACTCTACATTGAAGTGATTTTTTTTTTCAATTTCGGTAGCCATTTTGGAAAAAAAGTGAACATCAGTTACAGAATAATAAAATTATTTTCGTGTTTCTCGCGATTCACATTTTCAGGACGAATTCTAATTGCCTTTATTATTAAAATCAATTACACAAGTGCGAAATTAACTTTCCTGTGGGAAATGCGTTTTTTTAGGTTAGGGTCCATAGGGACCCCCCTCCCCCGACCACCAACTGGCGTGCGCAAGACCTTGACCACTTAAGTGTTATTAATCTGTTGAAATATAATGACCCAAAAGTGAACATCAGTTACAGAATAATAAAATTGGTTTTGTGTTTCTCGCGATTCACATTTTCAGGACGAATTCTAATTGTCTTTATTATTAAAATCAATTACACAAGTGCGAAATTAACTGGGAAAACCTAGAGTAAAATTTATCTAACACCCCTGTTTTTGCTAAACATAGTTAATTTGATCCATTTTTAACTTGAAACATCTACTAGTTAAAATTTTAGGTGTATCATCTTGGAGAAAATTCAAAAACAAAATTGCCTCTTTTTGGTGAAAATCGGCACTCATGAAAGTCAATGTTTCGCCCCTAATTTCAAGGTCGAATAATATTTTCATTTTTTTTCTTTCTTCGTTGTTAATGTTTGAGAGTAGTCTTGACATTTGTTGAGTTTTATTGAAATATTCCTGTGGGAAATGCGTTTTTTTAGGTTAGGGTACATAGGGCCCCCCCCCCCCCGACCACCAACGGGCGTGCTCAAGACCTTGGACACTTAAGTGTTATTAATCTGTGCCGTAAAGCCCGGAAAATGTCAAAGATCCGTCTTCGTCGTTTGTGGAGAAGACACTCTGGAATCAGCGTTTCACGCCAAACTGTAAATCAGAGATTGCTTCAAAATGGTTACCGAGCAAGACGAATGACCAAATGTCCACGCCTAACCTTTCCCCTGAGCTACGGAGCACAGAAGATTACAGCTCGATACTTCGACATGTTGTCTTTTATCGAGAGCCGCTACAGATACTTGACCACCAGATCATGAAGATGGGAGACAAACTGATCCGTTGATTAACGTGGTTAGAACCTCCAAGATTTTACTGTATTCAGGAATCGACTCACGGTGGTTGCGACTCAGTGATGTTATATGGCCGGTACACTGTAAAAGTATGGATTAAAAGGTATTGCCCTCTAAAAAGAGTAAACTTTTATTGATGGAGTAAATTTTCACTCTATTTGAGGCGAATTTACTCCGAAATGGAGTAAATTCACTCAATGGAGGTGAAAGTTTACTCCATTTCGAGTAAAAGTTTACTCGTTTTTAGAGACAATTCACCCTTTTTTTTTTTACTCAATATTTTTTACAGTGTAGTTATAATGGTGATAACCGTCCACGGGTGGTGTCTGATGGAAACGTGAACGCCGTCGTGTACCTGACATTCTGGAAAACCACGGCCTGCCACATGCAAGAAGTTTTATTATGCAAACGAATTTCGGGTCTGCAAGACGACACGCCACGCCGCACAGGTCCGCTGTAGTGAGGCAAGTTCTTGAGGCAGAGGGGGTGGAGCAGATAGTATGGCCTGCTTGGTCCCCTGATATGAACCCTATCGAGCATGCCTGGGATGCCTTAGGCCGAGCCATCAATGACAGGGACAATGTTCCTCAAACTCTACAGGAGTTAGCTGAGGCTATGACCGATGATTGGGTAGACTGTCCCACAGTCTCGGCTCTGTCTTCGGATTCAGGGCACAGTAGGTTCAATTAACATAAAATCAAATTTATTTATTTATTTGGAATTGCACTCACCAACACGAGGATGCAGGCAATGTATATAAAACAAATAAAAAAATTAAAATCCTAAAAAAAAATAGAGCTGGGCCCTTCCTGCACCCTTAGGCATCGGTCCTTTTAATACTGGCTGCCACCTTTTTGACGCCAATGGCCGCCCATACGTCCTCATACGAACCAACTTGTCCACTGATTAACAAAACTAAAAATACCACTCGCCCGCCGATTGGGTTGACTCAGAGGGATATTAGTCTCCATTACCAATCGTTTATACCACAGACCCTGGGAGGGTCTAATGATTGGGAAGCTCATTCACATCATCAACAACCATATGGACAGTATGCCGCGACGTCTTGACGCACTGATTCATGCCTCGGAATGGGGTAAAAATATTAAGCAGCCATAAATCATCAACGATACCATGGGCTAACGATCAGCCGCAAACCAAACAAAACACTCCCATATCGTAACTCAACAAATTAAGAAACGCCCAATGTTCATCGATTGATGTTTCTTTCCAAAGGCGTTGCCAAACATTTTCATTTGGAAAACTTTTGGGAAAATTGTATAATTTATCGTTTTTGGATTTTGTCACAGTTTTATTTCCACATTCTTATAAAAATGTTGTATTTTTTTAAGGTAATACTTTTCGATGAACTCAAGAAATAGTCCAAGTAAACCAATGACAGCAGTGTTCACGCTCATATTTGTATAGAGTAACGCTCACTTCCAGTAGTGATCTACTCCTCTCATTGTAGTCGTCTTACTGCCGCCGAGCATTTTTTTTATTTTACTCCAAGGATACAGTCTGTTTCCTATTCCAGCGACTGCACAATCGGTTATGTGGCCCTCTATGTCTCTGTGTTTATTACAGAAAGAATATCTTCATGAGGATTGCGGTGATTTTTAGTGAGTCCCTCTCTTGTTTTGTAAAAGAAATCGTTTTTCAATTACTACGTTTCAAAGATTACGTTTGACAATTTTAATCTGTTTTTCCACCAATATTGATTAATTTTAACCACATCTGATAGTATTTATAATCAGGCAAATAACAAACACACTTACAATTAAAAATTCCTTATTTTGTTCTAGTTTCTTCGTTTTTGTTTTTGTTTTGTGGCATGATTCCCAAGTTATCTTGACAGAGGAGCCAAAATTACCAAGTTGTCCCGTTAGAGGAGACGCAAATTTTTTTGTAAGTCTGCTCAGTTGATTTGCTCCATTAAATAAATCCGATTTCGGACAAAATGCGCCGTACGCGCGAAAAAAATTGCCGAATTTACCTTAATTTTGCTCAAATTTAGACTGAAATTTGTCGAAATTTCCCGAAGAAGAGGGATGAAAATGCATATTTTGGTCCATATCGTCCAACTTTTTCGAGCCAGAGGGGGAAACTTGCCCCCCCCCCCCCCCCCCCCCCCCCCCCCCCAAAAAAAAAAAAAAAAAAAAAAAAAAAAAAAAAAAAAAAAAAAAAAAAGTATTTAAGCCACAATGATCGGAAAGTTGGGTTTATAGACTACCCTGAATTAAACATCTGTTTAAAGGTATACTTCGTGATCCTAGTACATTTATTTTTGTTTATGATTCACATCAAGAAAGGGTTATTTTCAAAATTTCAGTTGAATCTGTTGTTGCGTATTGACGTCATGAGCGAATTAATTGAATTAGGTAGGCCACTGTGTTGTAATTTTTGTTCGTTTAAGGACAGGAAATACAAAATTACGAATTTCTTCTATATAGAGCAGATCGAATTTGCATGTAAGATTAGGTACACATACTGTACTTGAACCAACAGTTCAGATGATATGAAATTCTCAATTTCTTTGAGGTAAATGAGGATCACCAAACGCCCCCTTTAAGAATGAGAAAGATTAAGTCATGCCATACAGGCAAAACGTGAAAATAAGGTATGTCTCAGATGGACCCCATGTCCACAGAATATGCCTTGCTGGAAGTGGCTTGCGTTGAGAAATGTCCTTTTAACATGTACACATAGTGTTCAGAAAGGTGGATCAAAATAGCTAGTGTTTAGGTATTAAACATGTCAAATATCTAGACATTTTACATCAAATACCTAGTCACCTACCGTCATATGTCTAAACACGTTTAGATATGAACCATGTTTACATATAAGGTGTTTGTATATTATACACTCTTAAAATGGTCGATCAAATTGACCATATAAGATATGATTTCCCTAGGTAAATTGAGTCCAAAATTTAACTAGATTTTCTAGTCAGAAAATGTTTGTCAAATATCAATAAAAATTGTTGGACTAATTAATACCACAATTAAATAATGTATTTCACCGGAACAATGTAATAATGTAATTTCATTTTTGTATACATTAATTTCTTCAATTTGACCAGAATCTAGTTACATTCAACTAATTTCTATTTAAATTTGAAGTCATATTTTACCCGATAATGTGACTAGGTGTTTTAGAGTGTATATTTTTAGACTAAGTGTTTAGAACCTTTAGTAACTGTTTGTAATCGTTTAAATAAATGGAATATTTAATTTTCATGTTTGGCAGGCCGTCAACCGATTTGGACGTTACGACGAATTTGGGAAACCGTGATGAATAGTTTAAATATAATTCACAATTACATTTTGATAATTATATGCAATGTATATTGCTATTAACACAGATCTCATGCGGATGATAATCGATGAATAATATTTGATTTCAACTACAGAACTAGGGTGACCACAAAATTCAATATTTTACTGCCGTTCACCGGACACTGCTAATTGATGAGGCTGTGGTCTGACTGGCGCTATTAATACGTACGTGTAAAAGCCAGTTACCTGCCCTATTAGCTTTCACTTAAAGGCACTATCAGTGATTTGCTAAATCAGAAAATGAAAAAAAAATCATGAAAAATCAGATGTTTGCATATCTGTAATAAATGTACCTATCAGAACATACCCTACATACAAGTGATAAGACCAGATTAAACCTAATAGGACAAAATCAGATATTTTAGTCATTACTGTCCCTACGGGCGCTTACTGAAACACGCAACTGAATGGAAATTCAAAACTTTGAACACTGCTGTTTCCTTCCTTTTCTATCAATTGTTCAGGCAAATTCTATTATCCTTCATTTTTAATCTATTTCTGCCAATTTTAAATATTTTGACTCTGTCGGCGGATCACTGAAAGTGTCTTTAAAGGGAGCAGGTGCTTGTGGGAAGATATGTTTTACCTTTGTGTTTTTATGATTGTCAAAAATCAGCAGTGTGTTGGGCAAACTGATTTTTGTTGCAGATTTCTTTCGTGCACTGCTCTGCTGTATTGTTCACACACTAGTGCTAATTTTAATGGCAAATGAACAAAGATTAGTGATATTACGGAAGTGTTAGTTCGATGTTAAGAGACATCTATATTTGAAGACATTCAGAGCCGACTAAATGCAGAGCTGCCCAATCATTTCTTCACATTTGAAACACTTAAATTATCCGATTTTGAGCTATTTTATGTAAATTTAACAAGATAATTAACCCAATATATTGACAATGTATAAACAGCTTAATCTATCTTGTACCCGGCATGCTTTTGGGAATTGGAAATGTCATGATTTTGTTTTTAAATTGTTATAGATAGAGGTTTGTGAGAGTACAATGATTTGATGAATGAGTGTATTTAGGTATATATCATGTGTGTGTTGCCTTGCCGTAATTGCAGGGTCTTATTTAAATAACATTTTTACAATATTCAAAGCGCAGCATTAACTCGACACGTAAACAAAACTTAGTTTTCACAGCTGGGTTACCTGCAAAAAAAATGGTGTTTTCGAACTTTTACGGCTGATTGGTAACTTTGAATTGAAGGAGTCAAAAAACACGGTGATAAATTTACACGGTCTATTCCGTTCATTGTTATGATAGAGAGAGGTGAACCAACTATCGAATACTATGTTTAATATTGATTACAACTTTTGTCTTGTTGACCGCTTTCATGAATACACTTCACTTCGTTCCCTTCTACAAGGCATATTAAACATTTATTTCTAATTTTGTGAAGATTGCGTTAGGTTATACCAAAGTTACTAGTAGCAACTTAAGCCACGTATCTTCTCTTTCGAAAAGGATTGCAATCCTTTATTGTCTGAATAACCATTGTTATTCTACAATTGGCCAATTCGGCTCGGTACCATACCAAGTAATTAGACACTGCATTTGAATAAGTGCGATAAATAGCGAATGGAGAACGTTTTGAGGGCATATGGATGTAATTATTTCAGTAATATGTCTAATTTCTCTTTCCTCAGCCGAATGCGGACCATTGTATGCAACCAATCGTAACTCTATGTCACTTTCCTGTAACCTAATCTTCATAAAATTAAAAGTAATCTATGTATGTTGAGTTTATTTCGATACTGACAGTTAAAGGCACTATCAGTGATTTACAAAACTCCGAAAATATATAAATTCATCAAAAAGCATATTTTTGCATGTCTGTTAACATAATACCCTACAAGTGCTAGGACTGAAAAACCTAATATTGGATAGAATCGGATATTTTATTCATACTCTTCGTACCTGAGATGAGTATACTCACCTCAGGTTCGTACGGACACTTTCTACAATACGGAACTGAATGGGGATTCATATCTTTGAATTAATATCTTCCTTTTCTGTCAATATTTCAATTACAAAAAATAAGACACCATCCTTTACTTTTAAGCTAATTTTGCAAAGTGTTAAATATTTTGACTCTTTCGAGTGAATCGCTGATGGCTAATTTAACTGAAAATCAATTTCCGTGTGATATATTATATATATATATATATATATATATATTATATATATATATAATATATATATATATATATTATATATATATATATATATATATATATATATATATATATATATATATATATATATATATATTATATATATATATATATATATATATATTTGTACATGTCATATGTGCATATATTGAGCCTTTGTTCTATTCCACCCTGCTTATTATATGGTCATGAAAAATACATTTCTTATTAATCACTGATAAGTTATAAAAGTAACCATGGCAACCATTGAAGCGACCCAGTATGTATGATACACATCAGACGAATGATTCATCACTGTTGTGCTATATAATAATAAAAGTATATAGGCTTAATAAGCATATGGGATGTATTCAACAGATGCACATTCAACAGGTTTCATTATTTCACATTTATAATTGAATGGGGCGCAATAAAGTGTAAACCCTCGCTTTTTTGACCGACTACTGGTTTCGAATTAATTGCATTGAAAACACTATGCTAAGGCTGGTGTTGAAATGGTTTGACAGTAAATCGTATTTATCAAAATAATGTATTGCATCACCAGAAACATCAACGTTATACTATGGTTCTGTTTCAAACAATTTAAGACACAATGGGTTATTATTAGGCTGGTGTTGAAATGGTGTGAACGTAAATCGTATTTATCAAAATAATGTATTGCATCACCAGAAACATCTTTAAACCCAGTACTATATGGCTTAATTCTGTTCTGTTATATTTTAATTAGGGTGACGGCTATCTCTAACATCTAATTATGGGTTTTTTTTTTTTTTTTGTTTTTTCTTTCTTTTTTTTTGCTTATCTGTGTGTCAAAATGAACCCACTTTGGTAGAAATGTAGTGAAATGTTTTGCTGTCTTGGGTGACAGACGGTTCTTACAACGGAAAAAAAACCCCAATACTACAATGACTTCTTCCGTTGTGGAATAACGGGTTGTCTCTAAGACCAAATACACATTATTACATCACCAGAAACATCAACATTGATACAATGGTTCTGTTTCAAACGAGACCCATGTGTTTTATTATTATTGCGCCTGAAATTACACTCTGGATCCCTTCATCTAGAAACATTAAATCTCAATCTGCAATTGCTCAAAGTTGATCTTTACATCCACGATCCCTAGATGGTTTTTTTTCAAGAAATAGCAAACGGAATTTATGTTTATAGAAGCTAAAAAATTATATAATAAACAATCCAAGGAACAATAAAGAGCTAACTCTCACATTTTCCAAGAGACTGCCTTGATGAAAACATGATAGAATGAGTTCCAACATGACACATGTAAAACTCATTTATGCCTTACATATTTTACTTAATCACCATTCTCAGCGACTTGTCCAAAAACACTATTCATCTCAAAACCATTAACATGTGCTTTATGAAGGTTAAGCACTTGTTTGGCCCACTATTTCAATTTTGGGGTAGTCCAAGAACGGATTAATCTTAGTGGAGGAGCTAGGCCCCAGGTCAAACATCATCGTTCATCCCTCCTACAGAAAAGGTTTGACACCTTTTGGTAGTTTGTATGGACCCTCGATATCAACGCTAGGGAGGGTAGTACTCTCAAATGTGGTGGCTTTGTCACTTTTTTCATAGGGGGCCAATTTAAGTTTACACAGGGTCAAACTTTTAAACTGCTCCAATCATGTTGAAATGGTATGCCACTATTGTCCGGTCTAGTCATAAGGATGCCAAAAATGTATAGTTTGTAACCAAAGATGGCCAATGGTTTTGGAGCGCTTAAAGTGTTAAGAGTAAAAATGGCTAAAATAACAATATTTAAAAAAAAGGTTCAATTTCTATTTGTACCAGGGGTCAAATCGGAAGTTGCTCCAATTTTTTTGAAAATGATTAGAAGTTGGTTATCTGCTTAATGAGTCAAAATAACCAAGGACTAATGAAACCATCGCAATGCATAGTACCGTTATGGGACAAAATGAGTAAGTAAATTCTGGAAAAGTTGTTTATATCGTGTTATTAAATGTCTTACCAAAACAAAACAAACATCCTTACTCTCACCAATTGGCTTAGGCCCAAGAGATCTACTTCATGGTTATCAACAATCGTGTATGCACTTATTGCACAAAATCTAGATAACAAGTTACATACAATCGGTATTTTCTTGATTAACAGGCCTTGATACTATCAAACCACGAAAATTATCTCATCCAAACTTTATGAGATGGTATAAGAGGCCTTGCAACGACTGGATGAGAAGCTACTTGACCGGGATATCAACGAGTGACCTACAACAAAAACACCGTCTCGACCTTTGTCAGATCAATGCGGAGAGTTCCGCAGGGCTCCTATAACGTGGTTCCTTCTATTCCTACTTTAACAATAACGATTACCCCTCTGTTCTAACATTCCCCAGTTTATTGATTTGCAGGATGACACAATATTTTATTTTCACATTCGACCCGCTTAACTTGAGGAAATTATTAACACTGAACTTAAAACAAATATCTAATTGGTTCAAACTTAAATAAAATTTCTTCTAACAAAAAAAGACTATTATATGATATTTAAAAAAATAAACATAGTTATAAACCTAAATGACATATTAAAATTACAAATGACGATACTCCCAAATCCTCCAGGTTGGACACAACCAAATTCCTTTGGCCTACTAATTGGTACTCTAAATTTATGGAATGACCCTACACAACATGTATCGAAAATGTTTCCAAATACATTGGTGTGATTCGTGTAAAGTGCGTCCTTTATTTCCCCAGCATCTCTTTAAGACTCTTTACAAACTCTCTCATCTCCCATATCTGTTCATATGGTTGCAATGATTTTTTAAGGATGATCCTAACAACCTCTATATTGCTTATGTCTTTCTCTTCAAAAAACGCTTACTTGTACTAATTATCTATGGCTTGCAACACACTGATCCCCTTTCATCTCTCTTCTACTCTTAAAGTGCGACGACATCTTACCAACTTCAACTTGCCTCGTTTATGTACAGTATCACCACCTATTCTTCCACCGGATGTTATCTCTTGAAGACTTTTTTCAACGTTACACTACTTCTCACAGCTATGATACCAGACATGCTAATGACCCCTTCGTACACCTACCAAACACTGTTCTTGCCAGTAAAATAACTCGCAATCTCAAGGGCCTAGGATATGGATTGCAACTGCCTCTGAATCCAGAATTCCCATCCACAATCATCATTTTTAAAAACAAGTTTAAAAAGCCTCTTGTCACGCTGTATGAATTACTTACTCTCTTAATATCTTTGTTTCTCTTCTCCCTTTCGCCCTCTTTCCTCTGTATCTCATCTTACATTTTATTTTGTAATAAATTCTCTTAGTCAGGCATAATGTTTGTCCTATTTGTCCGTTCCTGTATATTATGTCTCGTCTCCCCCCCCCCCCCCTTGGTCTGTCGTATTTAAGTCTAAACTCTTGTAACTTTTCATTTTTGTTTACCCTTTTTTGTAGAGTGCACTGCGACCTCACGCCTCGCGTTAGCAGTGTCCTCGTCCTTCACCAGGTATGCATTCCAAAGTACTGCTTTGCTTTTTATCTGTAATATCTATCACTTATGTCATTACGTCTTGAAAATTTTTCATTAACCATAGTTCTAAGGTATTATCATATTGTAGCAAACAAAGGTTCTTTTTGTACATAAGTTATGGTTTCTAATATCTATATACTATAAGATTTATCATCTGTTATTTTGTAATACTGTTTTGTGAAGTGACAAATAATCTGATTGATTGAATTGAATAGGTCAATAAGGTCAACATACCCAATTGGTGTTGACCTTCTTTGACCCTTATCTTCCGTAAGTAAGCATTTAAACATAATACACACTATCCCTTTTATGAGTCCTATAACCTCAGCAATAACTTGACTTATTTAAAATATAAGTAGATTAACTTTTAATGTTGACCCCTGTACAATTGAAATTGACCTTTTAACATTTGAGCCATTTTACCTTCCTCCAGAACCAATGTCGTAGGTGGTCAAATGTTTCTATACATTTTGTAATCCTTATGATTAGAATCGGTACCCTATGGCACTACATTCAACATGATGGGTCTTTTAAAAGTTTGACCCCTTTGTAACTTAAATTGGCCCCTATTGAAAAATTATCACAGGTTAGAGAGAGTATAACCTACCTAGCATTGATATAGCATGGTTCCATACTACTACCAAATGTGTCAAACCTTATTCTGTAGAGGGAGGTAAACTAACTCCTTAAATAAGGCTCCTATGAATTCTGCTCCTCCTCTATCTTATAAGAGAATCTAGAGGCATCGTACGATCTGCTGTCTCGTCCCCAGGACTCACCTTATCGATCGTACAACATTTGGTATTATTACACAACCTTTTATATCAACAACAATTGGTTGACGGAATTCCTTAGAAGGTTTGTATTTTTTTCAAACAGTGCCTCATTATTTTTATCCTTCTTCCACTCATTACTGGATACTTCCTGTGTAAGCTACTGGACTCACACCGGTTTCTATGATCGTGTGGTGCTCCCAACCAAATACAGCTTAAACTTCCGGTTGGACCTAATTTTTTGTATATCCGTGTAATATCATTCTTTATCCTGAAGGGGACGTAATAATAGATACGGGTCGTGTATTTTTCTACTTTTTTAAATAGGTCCGCCAGTACCACCGAATAGGTCATTATTTTTACAAGGTCTTCCTACTCCCTTTGGTGGACAAGGTGTTCCATGGGTACCCTACAGAAACCCTTTCCTCCCCCGTTTTCCGAAGGAAATTTTGGCACGAATTTATACACACATGGGCCCGGCCATAAGAAATACAATAGTAAATAAACTCGAATTCCACAAAGAAACCAAGATAACAGGGGCAAAACATTATTTCAAAATTGCGTAACAAGGGAATACAAATGTAACCGGGGGAGCGCGGCACGTTTCACACAAAATGTAGGGTGGAAATGAAAAAGTTTGTTTTTTTTTAACGGAGTTTTTTTTTTTACGATTTTTAATTTTTGTTAATATTAGGTGGCATTGTCTGCGTGTAACTTTCCATGGGTTTGTACACTGGCGGGGTGGAGATATGGTAAAAGCAAAGCGATCGCTACAGCAATAAATGGTTAATAAATTTTGTATTATTATTTATTGTTACCCATGAATATATAGACTTCAAACAGCAAAAATAGTCATAATTGTTTTAATTAATACTAGTTTACTAATCATCTAACCCTTTGGTGGACAAAGGGTGCCCTAGGGATTACGGGGCGATGGATTTAAATATTTCTTTTCAAGAAAAGATGCTATATAAAAGTTAGACAAATGCAAACATTTTCAGTCGGAAAAGTATATCGGTAGTCGTAAAACTGGCAAATGTCATTTGCGGTCCTTGGGACCGCCTTGTGGGTCTGTCCATCTACGGAGCGAATGCGTGTACAAAAAAATTTACGAATTGTGTCTAGTGTAAATTGATTTTACACATGCGATTATGTATTCATACTGGTCATCCAAAACTGCAAACTCTAAACCACAAGTCTTATGTACAAAACTCAAAATAAAGCGTTTATATAATTAGTTTTCCTCTCAGCTTCTAGGGCTTCGCCCCTTAATTCAATTCACCAAACCGTGTTTTGTGCACTTCGGTCCATCTTCCAGAGTCATGTTAAGCTGTAGGTCCTTTTCTTCAAAACTTATGTGTCTAACCCCCTGATAATGTGAACTCTTCATAAGTCGCAGGATGCAATTTGGCACAGGTATGGACTGGCATTGATTTTTTTTTAAATGATAATCTGTTTGGAAAGATACATTTCTTAGAATAATTTGACACAAAAATTGTGATTGTACGATATTTCTAAGTGAAGTTACAGTCAAAATAACGACTGCGAGGGTTGTGCAGTATTTCTGATATGAGTGTCCAATAGAATACTGTGTAAAACTCGAATGAGAATACTTGTGCCACCACAACAAAAACATTGTAAAATTATCTTTTGTTACGAAAGGGCATTTCGTGATCCACCAGCCTCGTCCCCCCCCCCGACTTCACCTAAAAGATGTTGAGATTTTTATATCATCTGAACAGTTATCCTTATCCAATGCATCAATTATCATCTTCACTCACTGTAAAATTTGAAATGAAAATTCCACCCTTAAGGGTAAAAAAATGAAATTAGAAAAATTTGTTCAAATGTGCCCATTTTTTGGTCCATTTTAGGTTCAATTTTGAGCGAAAAAGCATTTTTTTTTTTGCCCAACCTGTAGCTAAAAATGGCATCAGCGCTCCTGATTCAACTAAAATTGTTTTCTGATGGCCAAAGCATTGAAGTTTTCGTCAACCCATCAGAGCCGTTTTGTGTCAATCCAATATTTGTTGGCTTTAATTGCATTTTTTCCCAAAATGGGCCTTATTTTATTAGTGTTTTTTTGTGGTCCAAAAAATCTATTTTAGACTACAGTTATTATTAAACCAAAAAGTCACCAAAGTAACCAATATTATAAGTTGATTCCCTGGACTTTTAAATGTAATAACCAACCAAAACACAAACAAAAATATCATTATTGTTGTTTTTATAACAAATTTTCTGAAGAACCAGCATAAAAATCAGTTTTACATGTGCAAATGGCCAGTTTACTCAAGTCAAGTCAATTATCAAGTCAAAGTTATAGCGCGCCCTGCTTCAGATGTGCCTGCTCTAGCACAGTATGTGCTAGAAGATAGTAGTCAAGCTAATGTCACAGACGGGTGGTTCAACCAATATAGGTATAAAGGAATGGATGGGAAAAGATCCGCTTTCATTTTTGGTATATTTTCAGATGGTGGTCCGAAATTATACCAAAAAGGAAACGGATTAGGTGTGGAATACAATGAACAGTTGACAGGGCAGTTGCATTTTCATCAAAGGAGCGTTCCACTCGTGACCACCGGGACCAGAGTACATCAATTTGTCCCTTACAACTACGGCGTTCTGGGTTCGTTTCAGATTGCAATGAATGGACACGTCTTGTTTTCATCAGCTCAGCAAAAATGTTTCTCACCAGCGTGGTCTCAAAATCGAAACCAAACACCCTTCACAACACAACCACTTCTCCTATACATACACCTCACTGAAACCGCACCTTACCAAAAATAACTTGTTGGCTTTGATCTTACCTGTTACATTGCTTCGGTTGTATTGGACTTTTTCTTATTTTTCTATCTTAAAGTACAGCTCAGTGTCTTGATGAAATGGCACCTTAAAATACCTTTCGCATGCTGTATGTGATATAAAAAGGTTGCCAACTTTGAGTTGGACATTTGACAATGCACACCCATAGAGATCTGGCTCATTATGTTTAGATATTTACATGACTGTAGAACTGTGAAAACACCGAATGTTTAGAAAGTAAACATCTCTTATTAAACGCTGTGTTTTTGTATTGAATGTAAGGTTAGCTTTAAAACATTTAAAAATTATTTGAAATATCCGTACCAAAATTGTTGTCATATTCCCAAACATAATTGACTGTCCCACGTTTAAATTACGAAACGTGCCAGAAATCAATCCGTCATTTGTCGACCTTTTTCAAAAACAAATATTGTTGTTCACAGATTCCCATGGTTCGTGAGGCATCGGTGCACATGATCTACATTCCTCAAAATGGATAACACACATTATTCTTTCCAATTCGTATTACACCGTGTTATAGTTCAACATTGTCTCGTAGATACAATGTCTCTCATGAAAATCTTGTTATCAATATTAACCTTTTGAGGATTTTTTTTTCTCAATCTACTTCACTACATACTTAGCCTATGACGACGAAGATGTAACGCCTTTAAGCATTTATAGGGTCGGTGAACAGTTTTGAATGTCCCTTGGCAAACTAACAAAAACACGCACCAAACGAAACAAAAAGCAAGACAAAACAACCAAACGCAACGAAAGTAAAAGAACTACTATACTGGGTAAAACAATGAAATCCTTACATTATATACTTCCATCTTCCGGTCTTCTAATAGGGCATGTAAACCTTAAAAAGGAAGCGCAGATGAAAAGAAAAATGATCAACCAATAAAAGGAATAACGAGAAAAGATGAAAAACAAAATAGAAAAACGAATAAACAAAGAAACATCAGATGGAGAAAAAAAATCCACACAAAGAAAAGTAATCGCAACAATAAAATTTGAGCGGTGCAATTGAAACCAATGACACAGAAATGGCGATGAGACTGTTGCTCGGCCCCGATCCCTCCAGGTAGTTCCCATTTGAATTTTGATTAACGTTGTAAAATCAAAGAATTACCTGGCTATGTTTCTTTGAGCTTTCGCATCCTCTCGCAGATGGCTTGATCGAAAATGCATCGATCGACCACTCGTTTTCGGGGAAATTGGTGGTATCTAGGATGGCAAAGTTTGCTTAAGCCGGATCATAATACGTTATCTACTTTGCGACATCCCTGTTGACTGTTCAGTGTCCTCAATCTGGCGTCCTTGTCCCGTAATATATTTTGGCAGCGATGGAATGCGAACCCATGTCATCGAAATGACTGGTGTCTTATACCAGCGCCTTAGACCGCTCGGCCACGCTACCTTCGAGAGACAGTTTTTTTGCATTTCCTTTCTTACTGCTTCTAAGTATCACTGGTGCTATACAAAAAAAAATTGATCATTTGGACATTTTCATGACGATTGGCCATTTTTTTATCGGAAGGGATAGAATAAGGGGTAGGGTAAGTTTGGGTTTAGGGTTCAACTCAAGATTGATGTTCCACCTGACTTCTATATAGGACCATTAGCTACATACTGTTAGCTTGGCTTAGCACGCAACACTTCACTCTAAAATTGTCTTAAAATGTATTAAAATAAATCGAGGTGTGTCTTTTAAGTGCAGTCATCCTAGTAAGCCTAGGCTCCTTTGCAGCAGGATCTTTGGCAAACTTTGTTTCGTTTGGGCAAATGGAAATGTATAAAGTATGGTTATATCAAAATAAGGAAATATGAAAGAAAAAAAGTAATTCATTTGGCGATGTTAATGGCATTTTAAAAACAATCGGACACATTGTATACAATTTAAAACAATCTTAATTACCAGGTGAATAATGTTTTTTAAAAAACTATTTTTCAAAAGCGTTTTTGAAGTTTTTTAAATAAACAATGTGTTAAAATGTTCAAACAACTTTGCGTGGTTCATGTGGTAATCTCTGTTGTTTTGTTTTAAAAGTGCACACGTGTCTTTTCGTAAGTCACATACGGCATGTTCATTGGTGTGGTTCATTGATAAGTTAAACATAATTATAGATTGCCTCACCGAAAATCTCTTTCATCAAAACGTGTTGCCTTGAAACCACCTTTATATACGTCTTATTTTTGTCGTCAGGTAAAGGATGACTTATTGAGAGCAATTCTCGTTTTACTGAGACTTACTGAGCGCAAATCTCGGTTTTCCATCTTAGATAAAATTCGATGTTTGTAACGTTAACTTGTGAAGAGCGTGTCTAAATACAAGACATTTAAAACAGAATGAACCGAAAGCATTCCCTCAAATTTTCAATACTTGCGTATAAACAAGAACATAACTGTTTGTTGATAAATGCCATTATAAATGCGTACATGTATGCGGTCCTGTAATAGCATTCAGCAAAATAAATCATTGGATTCACTCTGTGATCACGTTAATGGCACTACTCGTGCATCCAAATCTAGAAAAAGAAGAAAAATGAGTCTTCTCGTTTCGTGTCGAGTAAAAATATCGCCCAGTTTACCAGAAATAAAGGACAAAACATGACAAAATTGTGGAATATAGTACACATATCTTGTCCAATATCCAGTTTTACTCGTTATGTACCGTTCAAATAAAAAATACCGGGTTTTCTTTCAAAATAAAAATAAAAATCAGTACATGTTTTGGACCACAAATAGAAAATTTACCAGACGTAAGCTAAATTGTGATGTTGAGTTCTTCAAATCATTTCGGATGTGTGTATGTATACTATTTTCAACAAAATTGGACCGTATATAGTTACTTGAAAAGATTGTACAAATTTGCCTAATGTCTAGTGAAAGGCTTGCGCTGCACGTCTCCTAAATCGCGAAAATCAATGCACGCAAGAGACCGCCGGTTTTCATTACATATATTCATGGAAATGTTATACCATCACAGGGGTGTACGGGGAAAAGGTGACAATACGGCACCATCAACGAAAATTGCATACGGGGGCATTGTGGTGGGGTGTTAGTTGCAAGCAGAAAAAATCACACAGAACTCGCAATCCCCGTATGGTTTTTCTAAGTTTGTAACGCGTGTTTCGTTATCCATTTCAATTCCCATCTTGTTAGGGATATAATTAAAGCATTTAAGGGGTTTTGATAGTTTGTTTTTAGTGCACATGTAATTGCCTATTTTATGCAACCTTTAAAAGAAAGTTGAACTAACCTGTTTACATAAATGCTACATACTTGCATATGCAGACAGTGCAAGTAAGTAAATTTTAAAGGAGGGATACTTTTTCTCGTAGTAGTAAAAGCCAAAAAAATCCTGAAAAAAATGGAAAGTATAGTCAGGCGACGAGTAAGTACTAGTCGTTTAAGTTAGTCCGCATAACTAGTCACCCAGCAGGACACCATCTGAACTGTGTTTTTGATTTCTGTGTACAGCTCACGGTTTATTCCGAATATTATTGTTAAAGGGACATACTGGCATGAAGTACAATGCCTGAATCCCGGTCTGAATGCTTTTGAATTGTGTCGCAAAACATGCTAGATACACAGTAAGTTCAATCTTTATTTTATGAGGAATCGGAGTGAGAGATTACGTGCCCTCCACTCCCATCCCTTCATTTAACTTCACAGTGTGTTCTCTTAATCTTTCTTGTTTTATTTTCCAGAGACCTACTATGGTCTCATATCACTTTAAATCTCTCACTCCGATTCCTCATAAAATAAGGATTGAACTTCAAACAGGTAAGTTCTCGTTTAATCTTTCTATTTTACGAGCTTTGCTCTCCATTTGGTCAACCCTCCATCGTAATTACTGCTTTCTGTAATTCATGATTCTGTATTTGGAGAATAAACTTGAAACTGAAACTATACCTTTGTTGTGGTATATTTTGCCCACTTGGGTAATTAAATAAAATGCGACTTTGGCTAAGAGTCGGGAGAAAAGTGTCGAGAGAAAAGTCGTTCGTTCGTGCGTGCAAGTCCAAAATCACAGTGGAAGATCCGTCTTTAACCAGCTGATAGTTTCATCATCCAGGTTGATCAGGCATGGAATTCCTCTTGGGGACTTGTAGACCTCACAGTCATCTATGATGTGGCTAATGGTTTGTGGCTCTCCACAATCGCAGTTTGGTGAAAGTTCTACTCCGATCTTGTGAAGGAAGTTCTTTGTATACGACCAACGCCAGTTCTGAGTCTGTTGAGGTTGACCCATGCTTTCCTATCAAGGTCACAGCCTTTGGGCTTGCTAGATGGGTTGTCCACAAACTGCTTTAGGTTCAAAGTAGAGGATGACCATTGCTCATACCATCTGTCATTGATCCAGGATGATCGATAGGAATACTGTGACTGCAGTGTCATGGATTGGGTAGCAAAGTGATTCCGTGGAATTCTCTGATCCTCAAAGGGTGTTGGTGGGGGGAGAGAAAAGTAAAAAGTCGGGAGAAAAGTGACCTTAGAAACTATCATTTTTCCACTGTGTTATAATGATAAATTTGATTGATTGCTTAAGGTGCATTTCGTGATTCCAGCACCTTCTGTTTTATTCATTGCTCAATAGATATCCTCGAGAAAAATAGCTGGGAAATAGCGCCGTGTACGTGTCTACGCTCATCCATTAGTTGTTTTATTAGTTCGGGCAAGTCAAGTTAGAGATAATTTTCTTGAGGTGGCACTAATTCATCATGGACGGGCAAAAACGTAGCATTTCCAGCTTTGCCGCTAAGTCCAGTCTGGGATCCCAATTTAATTACAAAATCGCTTATTTTATGCAACCTTTAAAGGAAGTCGAACTAACCTCCTCAAGGGTCGTTTCTGATTCGACATCATCTTGACGTCCAATCTTTGGGTACAAACATTTGAGACATCGGCAATCTCTGCCGATTTAGTTTTAGGTGATAAGGATTCTTTTTCTTATTTTAATTTAAGAATAATACCATTGATAATTTACCTCCTTTGCAAAGAAGAATGTGCTATAGGAATGTGCTTTTATATTACCCCTCTTCTTAGTTCTAGGCGATAACAGATTAACTAAGTTGAAAACAACCTATCGAAATCCCTTAAATAATAAACAGTTCGCAAGAAGCTGTATTTTAATTTCACAAAATCCATTTTGAAATCTGTACCCAATATTAGATGTACAACACTTGAATTATTGGAAAGAGTTCCATATCAGTCACCTACACTTTGATCACAACCAAATTGACCGGAATTGTTTGGCTTTTATTTCTATGACAAAAAGTAGACCTCCTTTAAATGTTACATACTTGCATATGCAGACAGTGCAAGTATGTAACTTTTAAAGGAGGGATACCTTTTATCGTGTATAGTATAAAAGCCAAACAATTCCTGAAAAAGGTGGAAAGTATAGTCAGGCGACGAGTTATTGCTGTCGTTTAAGTTAGTCCGCATAACTAGTCACCAAGCAGGACACCATCTGGACAAACACTGGAATGTGTTTTTGATTTCTGTATACATACAGCTCACGGTTTATTCCGAATATTATTGTTAAACGTGCAAGCTATTTCCACTCTGTCATCGGGGATGCACAGTTTCTTTACGTCGATTCTAAAAAGGGGGTCTGCGGAATAAAAATACATAATAGTGCTAATTAGTCATTGAGTGCTAGTTTAGACTCATGGAGATACGGTAGATCTGTCAAAGATGTAAAAATACAAATAGCTGTCAACCAAAATGCAAAGTGTGTTTTGTATTTTATTGTATTATTTCATCAACTGAAATGGATATTTTCATCCTATTTCAGTATAGTTTTTGTAATTTAGACAAGGGCGAATTTCCATATTTTTATTCAATGTTTTACAGCCTGAGTACATCAATCGTTTTGATATTGCTATTTGTCTCTTCTGTTTTATTCTATTAGACTTTTCATATTTTTTCATTTAATAAGGTGATATATTTGCTATCAAAAAGCAGTTTCCGTTGTGTATCGGCTAACATGCTAAAGGTTCCCAGTTCGATCCCTTGCGGAAACTGTTTTTTTTTCATTGTTTAACCTTTATTTTTTACAAACAAATGAAACATTCCTAGCAGCCCAAATTTTTTAGTTGTCTTAACTTGTTTCATTCCAGTGGTTGAAGAAGAATTCCAATACATTACCTTAATTTAAACTTCTCTATCTTTTTTCATCTCTTTAAATTTTGCACACCTATAAGTTTGGCCCTTTTAGTGAAAGAGTTTCCCACAACTGCCTATTACAGGAAAACCAATTCATAGTAGGAAAACCTGAGAGCTGACTAGTAGTGTAACGGCACTTTTCCACTTTCCCATTCTCATCATAACTCAACTTTAACGGCTGTACTCAGAGATTTGGTGAAATATAACTTTTTTTCGTTTATTAATTAAAAAATAGCCAACTAGAACTAAAGATAGTCATCTAAAAGCTCAATTCCAAGTTTGAGATGAATCAGGTTTTTCGTTTTGATGCAGTAAACATAATATTTTAACAGTGCCATAGGATATAGCCCCTGGAGTCTAGCACACATTTGTAACACAATCTCACGATCAAAAGTTTGAGTGATTAAATATGTTGTTGACAGACTGACAGAAACCCCTGAAACGTGATCCTTAATTTCCCGCAAGTGGGCCTTAAGGAAGGGGGCCAAACAAAGTTTGCGTACAGGCGTCAAATTTGTAAATTGATCCAAATCATGTTGAAAAGCACAACCATGTTATGTGTCTAACCAAAGGATTCAGAAAAGGTATAGTTTGTAATATGTTACAGCCTAAGTTTCAGAGTTAGAGGCTAAACCAGCAAAAATCAATAAAAGGGTCAACTTTTCAGTTGTACAGAGGGCAAATTTTAAAATTGCTCCGATTTGGATAAAAACTTGTGCAATTATTTGTGGAGCTTCATACGATTAAAATACGGAATAGTTTTGAGTGTCTCAAATGCTGGCTTAAGAAAGGAGGGGGAACAAGTCAAGCCCCATTGAATCATTGACGTTTACCTTCTGTGCGCCCTACATCGGAAACTAAGCATTTATACAGTTTAAAACTATTCCTTATTTTAACCCTATGGACTCCACATAATTTGCACCATTTTTTTATCCAAATCGAGCAACTTTAAAATTTGACCCCTGTACAACTGAAGTTGACCCTTATTATTGATTTTTGCTGTTTTTTAGCATAAATCTTGAAACTTTAGGCTGTACATATTACAAACTATACCTTTTCTGAATCCTTATGGTTAGACACATAACATGGTGTGCTTTTCAACATGATGGGATCAATTTAAAAATTTGACCCCTGTACAAACCTTTTTTTTGGCCCCCTTCCTTAGGCACATTGCGGCACTTAAGAATCGCGTTTCAGGGGTCCTGTCAGTCTGTCAACAACATATTTAATCACTCAAACCTTTTGTACTGAGATGTGTTTACCAATGTGTGCTAGCTCCCTGGGTAAGACTGTGGTATAACAAAGAATTCCGGCTACGGAATTTTATAACAAGTGTTGTGATTTTTCTCTATGAGGACTTCAAATTGGGCTTAGCAATTTCACACGTAATCAATATACTGACAAGCTTATGTACAACCAAAAAGCGCGGATTTCTTTGAAAATTGAGAGCGCCTCCTAAGAAAATCTCTGAGTCAGCCTTTAAGGAACTGACAAGATAGAGATATGCAGTATATTAATTTCAATTTATTAATTATCACTTGTCCATAGTAAACGATATCAAGTACAAGGTATGCAAAAAGGAAGTGGTAATCGTTGCATTTTTTCGGCAGGGAGCGCAGAACCAGTGATCTTTCACGTGTAAGGGCGGACGTTTTAGCCACTAACACCAAGGAAACTTCATTGAACACTTTCCGCATGTTTCAAATATCCTTTTTACTGTAGAACTTATGAATAACTGCGGAAACTTCTTGGGTTCGTTTATTTTCTTTGCCTCCTTTACAAATGTATTTGTTTGGTCGAATTGTAACGTCTTTAGTGATCATTCGGTGGCCATAACAATTTAAATCTGAAGATTGGCTAATATATTTCCAGCGCCGTTAACAAGTGCATTCTTCTTAAGACAAAAATAATTGCACTGTCAAATTATCTTTTTCTGATATCTGCAGAGGAGTGCTGCTACTTTCAGTACAAAAACGTAAATTGTTGAATAAAGTTCTGTTTTGGGCAAAGTTGGCCTAATTATATGACCAGAGATTAAAGGCTTACTCAGAGATTCTGAAATATAATTTCATTTATATTAAATACAAAATAGTCAACTAGAACTAAAGATATACCTAAAATGATATATTCCAATGTTAGAAATGAATCTCTTTTTTCGTTTAGATGTAGTATATATAATCACGAGTAGTATAACAGCACCATATGATAATAAAATAAAATATAAAACCTAAATATGTGCAATTAAGAGGATATATATATAGGATTCCATGTTTTTCTTTATTTTTTTCATAAGTATCCCTATCGTGAAGCCGGTGACCACTGGCGCTATACAAAAAAATATCATTTGGACATTTTCATGACGATTGGCCATTTTTATTTTTTTTATCAGAAGGGTTAGGATAAGGGTTAGGGTAGGTTTAGGGTTAAACTCAAGAATGCGGTTGTTCCACCGGATATTACCATTAGCTACATACTGTCATGCCAGCTTGGCTTAGTACGCAGCACTTACACTCTATTATTGTCTGAAAATATGGGTTGGTACATTTTGTGACCCCACTTTGTCTGCACCCACTCAGAATTCAGCAGCCTTTACGGAATAAAGTGCATGTAATACTGTACTTTATTCCGTAAAGGCTGCTGAATTCGAGTGGGTGCAGACAAAGTGGGGTCACAAAATGTACCAACCCTGAAAATATACTGAAATAAATCGAGGCGTGTCATTTAAGTGCAGACTGTGCAGTTCTGAGACATGTCAACCTAGTAAGGCTAACGTGCTTTGCAGTAGGATCTTTGGCAAACTTTATTTCGTTTGGGCAAATTGAAATGTATAAGGGATGGTTGTAAGTATATGAAAAATAAGGAAATATATAAAAAATGGCGATGTTAATGGGATTTCAAAAACAATCGGACATATTTTATACACTTTATAAAAAAACATTAATTACCAGGTGAATAATGTGTTCTAAATACATTAAAAGCATTTTTAAGCAAGTTTAATCAGTTTGTTTAAAATAAGTAAACAATTTATTAAGATGTTCAAACAACTTTGCGTGGTTCGTCTGGTAATCTCTGTTGTTTAATAATTATTGTTTTAAAAGCGCACACGTGTCTTTTTCGTAAGTCATATATGGCATGTTCATGGGTAAAGGGTGTTGAACATAATTATAGCGTGCCTCAACACAAATTTCTTTCATCAATACGTGTTCTTTTGAAGCCACCTTTATAATACGTCTTAATTTTGTCTTCAGATAAAGGATGACTTACCGAAAGCATGCCTCGTTTTCCCATCTTAGATTAAATTCGGTGTTTGCAATGTTGTGAAGAGCATGTCTAAATGCAAAACATACTAGGATGCTATTTGACAGTGCACGGATTTAAAACAAAATGAACAGAAAGCGTTCCCAGAAATTTTCCCAATACGTGCGTATATGTGTATTTTTCATACAAACAAGAACATAACTGTTTTTGTTAAATGCCATTATTAATGCTTACATGTATGCGGTCCTGTAACATCATTCAACAAAATATATTATGGGATTCACTCTGTGATCTCGTCTATGTAACTACTCGTCCATCCAATTCTATAAAAAGAAAAAAAACATGAACAATGAGTCTTCTCGTTTCGTGTCGAGTAAAAATATCGCCCAGTTTACCAAAAAAAGACAAAACATGGTAAAATTAAGGAATATAGTATACATATTCTGCCCAATATCTTCTTTTACTTTTTATGCAGCCTTCAAATAAAAATACCGAGTTTTCTTTCCGTATAAAAAATATCAGTAGTTCATGTTTTGGACCACAAATAGAAAATTTACAAGACGTAAGCTAAATTGTGATGTTGAGTTCTTCAAATCATTTCGGATGTGTGTATGTATACTACTTTCAACAAAATTGGACCGTATATAGTTACTTGAAAAGATTGTACAAATTTGCCTAATGTCTAGTGAAAGGCTTGCGCTGCACGTCTCCTAAATCGCAAAAATCAATGCACGCAAGAGACCGCCGGTTTTCATTACATATATTCATGGAAATGTTATACCATCACAGGGGTGTACGGGGAAAAGGTGACAATACGGCACCATCAACGAAAATTGCATACGGGGGCATTGTGGTGGGATGTTATAGTAGTAAGTAGCAGTTATCTCACAGAACTCGCAATTCCCATATAGTTTTGTAAGTTTGTGACGTGTTTAGCTATCCATTTGAATTCGCATCTTGTTAATAGTATATTAGGAAGATGAAAGGCATTTAAGGGTTTTTCGATAGTACACAAATTCTACATGGTTAGAGGGAAATAGGGCACACTATTTTACCGAGGTACTGGCTACGGGCCCTATTACTGTCAATCTCTTAATTCTCTTATAATAGACGATAACAAATACACTGAGTTAAAATCAAGCTCTCGAAATCCGTAAGAAATTATTTCGTAAGAAGATGCATTTTTTGTCCGTTCGACTTCAAGAGGAAACTGACGGCCCGCTCGCTCTCCCGTTGTCATATTAAATCCCACGAGTTTAATTTGCGACAAACTGCAATCTATTAGCTCAATTTGCCATTTCAATGTTAAATTTGAAATTCAATCTTTAGATCATCCTAATTTTTATTTTCGTTAGTTACAGAGTGTTTCAGAAAAAATTAATACTACTGAACAATTTTAAGCATCAAGGATACGTCTTCGAGTGCAAATAGTTCGCGAAGAACTGTTCTGATATTTTTATGGCATGTGATTAGGCAGTTTGTTCCAAAGTTATGACCGATTAAGGAAGTAAGCAATGTTGAGTTTCACTAGAGCTGCTTTTCATGATTTTGCGTAGTAAACTGATTTTAGTCAGGTTTCCAATTCTACAAAGTTTTATCAATTGTTTTCACTAACAAGTTGCTGATGTGAGGTGGATCAAAGTGTGTTTGTAGATTATGTACTTACATTTCAGAAAATGTCCTGAAATACAGGAGTATGCAAAATGAGGATAATTCCACAAAATCTAATATGAATTCTGTACTCAATATCATTAGATTTAGTACACTTGAATTATTAAGTGAAAAATCAGTCCTGAACATAAAATATCCCTGGTGAAAAGGTAAGAAAGAAAAGGTAGAAGGAAAATACATGAACGAGGAAAGGGAGAGAGAAAAAAGGGAACCACGAAAGAAATACTAAACCAGAGTAAAAAATACATCATGTTGTGTGCCGCGCAGTTGAAATGATTGGATTGGGGCTTTGTCCAGAGTTTGAGAAAGCAATTTAAGAGACCTTCATAAATTGGAGCGTCCTATGATGGAGAATGCCCACCGGCCATCGTCTATTTGTTTCAGTGCTGTACCCAATAGCCTCGTCTACAGATCATGGTTTATTCCGTCTTGCACAGGGTAGGTTTTTTACCACAAACCATGCTCCAGGAGCAGGTCTCCCTCAATAACCTCAAAGGGCAGCTATTGTTTTTCTGATCTTTTTTAGACTTGGTATTTTCCCTCTAACCTGAAAAAGTAATGAAAAATTGATATATTTTAAAACAGGCAGTAATAAAATTCAAGTCCAAACCACTGCATAATGAGATCAGATTCCCAGTCACAGGACCAGCGAGGATTGGAGGATTGGGGTACCAGGTTTGTAATTCCATGAAACTAATAGATAAGAGGACCTACAACGCGAAAGCCACAATTTACCTAACCAATTACCCATTCATCTCGACAAAAGCCAGGCACTCGATGTCGGTCTGTGATCTTATCTCTTTGCCGCGATCGATGCAGTAACAGCGGTGTAAACTGTCCACAAAACTTTGTAGTTTCACCGGATGTTGTGACCCCGTGCTGTCGGGATCTTTAGTGGAACACGCGTAGTTCACTCAGTTTCCATGGTTTTATTGAAAGTTGATGCCACCAAATAGAGGGGACATTCCTTCAGAAATGCCGAAAACCGCATCAAAATCCGTTGTTGCAGAAAATAAGCTGCATTTTGGTGATCCGTAATTGTTAAAACATCTTGTGAAAATGATTTGAAAATGTTCAGACCACTTCCGACTCTTAAGATTTGGTGGTATGAAAGTTCAGTGTACATTGTAACGAAATGAAATGTCTGAATTTGTGCCCAAACGTGCCCCTTCATGCAATTCAGCTCAAAACCAACAAATTGTAGTAGTTTTTAACTCTCCGGAATAATTAGAAGTCGGTAAAGAATTAAAATTTGGGTTTATGAAATTTCAGTGTAACTTGTAATGGACTGTAATGTCTCTGAATTTGTTGTCAAGGTGTCTTTGTAAAAAATTTTTTTTGAGCTCAAAAACACACAAAATTATAGTAGATTTAATTTTGCGTTAGATTAAATTTGTTGTTGTTGTGGCTATTTGGTAGCCGACGCGATAGTTGGTATCGTGAGTGTAATGAGATTCTGGCCCGAAAACTTGCTCCAGGGGCATATTGGCAACTCGTCTTATAGTGGCGCTATTCATGATAATGTGTGAGCTTTGATTCTTTGAGTATTTATTAGTATAATACTCGTATCGTGTGTTTTGAAGTGGGTTCTCGTGGTTAAGTTACCAAAGAAAAAAGAAAATCTTGTTCGTATTCGATCCATTTTTAAATTCATTCAGGCTTCTTTCAAGAAACGGGTCATAAGGGACATCTCCAAACTTGCTTTGCTAGGCTCAACGCCATCATTTGCGAACAGTAGAAAGGATGTTGGTTGGGACAATATCAGCTGTATAATAATGTAATGTTGCTCTCTTATGACTTTTTAATGTAATTTTTTATTTTAGTATGTGCATCTTTTCCTCAAGGGGTCCATTGCTTTGTTATACTTGATTTGCATGAAGACCTTGTCCTGGGCTTTTAGGGTTGTGTGCTTTAACCATGTTATAAAGTAATAATAAAAAAAACTAACGACCTTCGTCGGTTGGAGGGCGTGGCGTGCGTTTAGCTGCATTTGTAGGCGATTCGTCTGTAATCGAAAGGTCGTGGGATCAATTCCCACTCTTGGCATAGAATTTGTTTTACTATTATTTTATTTTAGAGTTTAAGAGATCGCAATAAAACAATGGGCCGGGTCGAGGGAAGTGAAAGTAGAAAACAGTGTAGGGCTATAGCTGCCTTTTCTCTAGTTAGGGTAATTTTAGATACTTGGGAAATCTATTACAGTAGCATCATGCATAAAGATAGCCTAACACTGTCCAGTTGGATCGTTACACTAATGATGCATCAATTATATGATGCATCTTTTAAATTGCACCAGACAGTGGCGAGCGTCATAGGGCATGGGAAATGCCACTCTTTTATCTAACCCCCCCCCCCCCCACCACCACCACCCACCTTTGCCTATTCAACCCCCGGCCAGAAGAAAAATGACAGATTTTGGCAAAATCAGCGATTTCAGGCTAACAATCACAAAATCAGCAATTTTGGACCAAAATTGGTGTAAAATCTTAAATTGTTGAAGTTTTCCCCAAAAATTAACACTTTGGCCCCTCCAAAATGTCACTCCCCAACCTCTAAGATGTGCAAAATGTATTACATCATGCATCACCTCATTATAGCACTAAGGGATTCCATTTTTCTCATGCATAATAAAACAAGGTACTATTCCCTGCTAGGAATGTTTTCTCAAAATAAAATAATATTTTAATTACAAAACTGAAGACACTATAACATGCGTAATACTGGCCATGCATGTTTGAATGTAGCAGGGGTGGCTTAACCACCCCTCTTCGGTAGATGAGGGTTAACTTCTTTTTTTTTGTTATTCAAAAGCGGTGAGAGAAATTGCACAAATGTAAATTGGAACATTAATATTCATATCTCACACCTGTTTCAATCAAGTTGTTCCTAACAAAAAAAACTGAGGCGCTCCAAAACCAGAACGAAGATCATATAAATAAACATTCAATAAGTTCTTGATGATTTCAACAGATCCAGCACTCTTGATGTGTTCAGGAAGCTGATTCCAGAGTTTTGGAACGTAGCAAGAAAATGATCTATCAGCAAATGTTGACTATTGGGTCTGTGGTTCAGGACAAGGAGACGACACAGAAGTTGAGCGTAGCCGTCTCTGTCTGTTTTAATCATATCTGATATGTATTTGGGAGTTTCCTGTCAAATGGATTTGAAAATCAAAACCAGTATTCTGAAATCAATACATTGTTTGATAGGCAGCAATGAAGATTAATGAGATCAGCGGTAACAGGATCAAATGTGCGCTTTTGTGTGATGAGACGTGCAGATGTGCCTCGTATGCCAAAACAATATTTATTTGACGTCGAAATTTGGTCTAAATTTGCTTGATATTATGTATATCTTTAGTCCTAATATCATTGATTTTGAACTTTAACGGTAGGTCTTTTAATGTTTCCGTGTCAATATATCAGATTCACTCCCTGGGTTGATTTTCTTTTACAATTTAAATTGACTATAGTTAAAAACAAAGGATATAAGTACACGGCCTCGAAAAGGAAGCGCAGCTCAGTGGTTAGCAATTAGCAATTATTGCAAAGAAAAAAGGAATAGGGCAAATCTAGATATAAAAGAACAAATATTGTTTCCACATGTTAACGAACCACTGCCTTTTCACGTGTGAGGCCAACGTTATCAAACACTACACGGACACGTGTTTGAAGAGGTTATGAATTTCAAATAGAATCAGATCTTTGTTGATTTTAGTACTGTGGAGTTTTATAGCTGAATGTGATCTGTTTTACAAGTGTTATCATCATATTTCATCAATTATTCATCAAAACATATTTGCAGGAGACAGATCAATGTACCAGCTCTATAATTTTACATTCTGAATTCATAGATTCATGTTTGCAAATAATGAATAAAAACACCGGTTTTTATTTCAAGTTTTTCCAGTTTTCTACATTATATAAAAGCTCTTTCTTGATTTTTTTAAATTGAACTTTTAAAATCTACAAGAGATCTGATTGCTCAGTGTTATCATCTCATTCTATCAATTATTCATCATAACTACTTTACAATCTTTGCAGGACACTCAACGTTCCAGTTTTCTGATTTTTCATTCTGAATACATAGGTTCATGTTTGTAAACATAGAAAATTCGGTATTCTTTTCCATTTTCTGCATAAACACCGATCTCTTTAGTGGCAGCCAAGCGGAGAGAGGAACCCGCTTGAATTCGTCCAAATGTAAAGCTTAAGCACGGGTTTTGAATTATGTGTACTCGAGCGTGGAAAAGAATCGGAAAAAATTTGGGTTGATATATTCACCCAGTTATGACGGATCAATTCCGACCGCACGTGTGAGATTGGGCTATTCCAGAAAACAAATGCCCCCCCCCCTATAGAGGGCGCCGGAATTCCAGACTTTTGTCACTTTTTGAAAGCTGGAATTCCAGAATTTAATGTCTAATACGAGGTGGGAATTCCAGCCATTTTAGGTATAGAGGGTGACGGAATTCCACTGTTTTTACGATTTTCAGAGGTATATTCCAACAAAAAATCAATATTTTCAACGCCCTCTATACCCCTAACCATAATCATCTAAGAATTCCATGTTTTTTTACATTTGTAGTTTAGGAATTCCTGGAATTTACGGAAGGTAGTGTCTAAAATTCCTGGTAATTTAAGGTAGCGCCTGGAATTCCAGATAATTCATGGAAAGATAGCCAGGAATTCGAGATATTTAGTGAACAAAAATTTTTGCCTCTATGGGGGGGGGGGCAATTTTTTTTTTCTGGAATAGCCCATTCTGGCACGAATCATGCTCCAAGAACATAAGCAGTTAATTATCTCAAATGGCAGCTTTTCACTATTTTCTATTTCAATCGCCAACTCTGATGTTTTTCTTTGCTATCTCTAATCCCAAAACTAAATAATAATGAAGTAAAATTTTGTGCTTGGATTGAGACTCGAACCCAAGAGTTTTGGATTACAAGACGAGCGCCAGCACACGGTGGGAGAGCGTGTTCTAGTGGTTAGTGTAATTGCCTGTGGCGCATATTTTCCGGCTTCAAATCCCCGTGTGGACACTTGCTGGGATTTATTCGGGTACTTAACTCTGGATTTGATCTGTATACCAGCTATTGATCAAAATCAGAATACCGCGCTTCTCCTTTGTAAGATCAGGGAATTTCCCCACAAAGTTATATATGGAAAGTGATGTGATTCAGATGAAGTAATTTATGTGGATTTCTATTGGTCAGCTAGTGCAAGGTTATGTTTGTGCATGATTCTGTAGGTAATATCTATTTTTAGACTGGGATCTTTGTGAAGTCAATATATAATGGAGATTGAGTAAGGACTCTCTGCCAGCATCCACTAGTAACAAGTAGCTAGAAGATAGCTAGTTTTACTCTGCATTGAGGAGCAGACCTGTAAAGTACCTAGTGCCAGGATATATAATTCCAGGGGTAGCAGAGTTGCTGTAATTATTTCTACTGTCGTCTTGAAGGGAAACTTGGGAATCAAAGTGAATCCAAATTGTGGACAGATAGAAATCGTGGTGATATCTGTGGACTGAGCTATGTGGATTGATTTCGTCGAAGGACTAATGTAAAACCTGTCGTCTTGAACCTGCTGGGGACAAAAGTTATCTCAGGACTGAGAAGATTCAAATGGAATATTACCTGAGATTATAAAGCGTGGAATTGAATGCTGTTCATTTTGGAGTTTCGCTGTGAGGACATATCATAGTTGAACACTGCAAACGCTTCATGGGGACATGAGGAGGCGATCGTTATTTACGGGAGGGGGGAGTGGGCATTTTCAATGTGTTTTACTGATTTTTTCAAATTCCCCCATTCATTTTCCATATGTATTTAGGTTCCCCCTTTAACGTACAAACATATTTAGGTTCCCCCTCCTAGTTTCGATCACTGTAATCAATGTGGGTACATGCTAATTAGATTAATGCACATATGCATAGGCCATCAGGACCCAGGTGATACAAGAACACAATATGCATGAAAGGAAGTGGGTCAAGGACAGTTTAGTAAAACATGAAAAATTTTTCTTTAAATTTTTTGTGGCAATATTCATGAAAACGTTTAACCCTCGCCTACAAGGGGCGTGGTTACCACCCCTTTAGTGAACTTTCTCCGGTGCGCTAAAAAATGCCAAAAATTTCGTAAAAAGCTTCCAGGTATAATCATTTTCTCATCCTTCCGGTAATTTTAGCAAAAAAAATGTGACGGGAGCCACCGTCACTGGGGTTAGTGTATGCCTTCAAAGTCGAAGGTAGGGGGGTGGTTGGCACCCAAAGAAAATTTAGGATACGTTTTGAAAAATATTTTGACAATATGGCTCTAAAACGCTAGGTTTATGTAAAAACTAGCCATTGCTATAATTTAGAGCGAAACCCAAATGAAACTCGATATAACCTCCTTTTTTAGCGCAAATTGGAGTTTCGTCTATTTCTGTGGAAAATGCCAATTTTGTTGACTCACGGACTTTTAATGACGTCATTTGTGACGCCATACTAGGTACGTTTAGTACTTATTTTTGTATCATGGAAAGAGGAGGACCCTTAGCTATCCACTGATATCAAACATAAGTATAACCACCCCCTTGGTAAACCGTGATACAAAAAAAAAGGGTGGTAAGACGAAGTTCATGCATTTTATGTCATGTTATCAATGAAACATTTTAGGCATTAATAGATATTCACATATTAATGACGTACCTAAACTTAATAATCCCGATACACTTGGAGTCATAGTGCTTGATACCTTGTACTGTATTGCTATTTGAGTAGTTTATAAAACATGTTCTGTTTGAAAAGTTCTGATAGCAGATGATAGATGTACTACATGTATGAAAAAGTAAAAAACTTGAACCCAAATTTCTCAGATAAATAGTTACTTGCATTGGAAAATGCCTATTTTTGACATTCACTATTTCTTGGTCTTGATTTTCAAACATTAACACCATTTCTCAGCTGCCAAATAAAAGTGGCGATTAACATAAATTTCTAAGTAGTCGGTAACCAGTTGGGCTACTTTCACGCATTGTTTACAATGGGCATAAGGGGACAGGCATCATCTCAATGCGTATTAAATTACAATGTGCACGAAACAAAGTGGTCCAACACTGTTTTACACTACTTCAGAAAATGAAATATTCTTTTTTCTGCGTTCAGGAACCACAAATTTGATAAAGCAAAAAGTTTTTAATTTGGCAGTGGTCTGTCAAATGTGTCATAAAACTATGTTACCATAGATAATATAATAAATAATGTCAAAAATTAAATGTTTTCCAATGGATATTTTTCTGTTACAGCCTGCATACCTCCTCAGTTCCCTTTTCCAATACCATTGATTGTATTCTCAGAAAAAGTACAGTGGTAACCCACTGATTCCTGTTCAATCAGATCATAAAATAAAAACAAAAAAAACAAAAAGAAAAAAACAAGTTTAGAAATATAAAGTCACTACTGTTATCAGCAATTCCATGTTAAAGGTTTCTGGTAACGATTGACACTGTTAAGAAGCCTATAGCAACGGAAAAAATATTTAACCATTGCAATTAATTACATGTATTATTCTGTTCGAATGTGAAGGCCCATGTAGGACAGTCATTTGGAATATTGGAGAGAATACAATTTGTGCATTCAATGGACTAAAGTTATTAAAATCTCTTTTAAAATGTGTTTGTGACCAACTCAATCGAATGTTCCATTGTCAAGATCCGGAGTTATATTTTGTTTACACAAATTTCTCCAGGAAAACTATTATTGAGAAAGGCCTGTAATTGTAATAGTGAGACTGCTTTTGTTTTCCATAGTGCTTATACTTCTTTTAAATGGTTAAAATTACCTTTATCAAGTATTTTCACACAAATCTGAACATGTGGCCAATTAAAACCATATCAAAGATAAACAAAAATTAAAAGTGATACACTAAAGAAACACAATAACCCCTATTCGTTTTGTTTTGTTTTGTTTGCATTTTCTCCTTCGGCCACCATGTCAAGTTGAAAAGCAAGCGACAAAAGTTTTTGTAGGGAACAACTTAACCATATTTAAAACAATCCTGTGATTCTACATAAATTAATTTAACACAATGAAATCTATTGTTCTTTACAATCAGGTGGTGCATAGTTATGCTATAAATCAGGTTGCCTGACTGAGTATAAATAGACAAGTGATTAAACTTTTATTGTGTTTGTAGTGTCTTTTGTTGAAAGGCACTTATTGAATGCAGATCTTCATGACCTCAGTCATGTGTACGGCCGTTACAAATAGACTGCGGTCATTGTAGGCCTACATGATCTTTCTCCCCAGTCTTCAGAAAAAAATTCAGGTTCCACCCTTTACTACTTGAGGAAAATCAGGATTCCCCCCTATAGGCAGCATTTTTTCAGGTTCCCCCAAAAAAGTGCCCATTCCCCCCCCCCCTGCCGTAAATAACAATCGCTCCCTTATGGACATTCTGAGGGACAATAAGATTTTGGGTAATTGTGTAATTTTGATTTATGTAATGTGTTTGGACATACCAAATTCTTGAAACTAAACCATCAAAGATCATAAACTGTATATATATAAAATTCAGATCACTTGTGCACAAGGCTCATTATTTGTGTTTGAAAGGTAGTTCTGACCTTAGGCGTCCACGAGACGTCAACAAGAATAAGCGTTGGGAAGAAAACCCAGGCTTTCCCCATACGCCCTTGATATCCTTCTATCCTTTAAAGGTGCGTGTTCCGATCGTCTTTGGGGGACACCCCTGATTTTCCCGGAAGTAGTAATGATTGGTCTTGGATATTCAGATGCAAGGCCGTGTATAATCTCATTACGTCCTGCAATTTCAGCCTTCAAATCTAGTTAATTCTAAGATATAATCAAAAAACCGCCGTTTTAGTGGTTACCATCAAATTAGACAGTATTGAATAGGGCTTTGCAATAGCATTATGCTAGGGGCCGATCCACGTATCAAATCATTGCGAGTTTTCCCGCGCATATCGAGTTTCACGCGCGTGTATCGAGTTTCCTCGCCAGATGTCGAGTGTGCAGCGTTTAATGTCGAGTTTACAGCGCTATCTGCCCAGTTTGCCCTCTCTATACTCGGTTGTGGCTCTCTATATGGTGAGTTTGACATAAATCATGTCCAATTTTACGCTCCACGTATCAAAATCATGGCGAGTTTTCCCGCGCGCGCATGTCGAGTTTCACGCGCGCGATGTGTATCGAGTTTTCCTCGCAATTATGTCGATGGTGCAGCGTTATATGTCGAGTTACAGCGTATATGTCAGGTTTGCCCTCTATAAATCGAGTTTTGCTCTTATTATGGTGAGTTTGACATAAATATGTCCAGTTTCAAAAATCTCGGCATGATTTTTTGGTGTATGGTAAAAAAAATAGTCGAGTTTGCTCATGTTGAGAAAAAAAATCAGGTCGAGTTTGATAATGTTGAGAAAAAAAATCATGGTCGGAGTTTGCGCATGTTGAGAAAAAAATTTCATGTCGAGTTTGCTCATGTTGAGAAAAGATCATGTCCAGTTGCACATGTGGAAACAAAATCATGTCCAGTTTTTTAAAACTCGGCATGATTTATTCTGGACCTGATTTATTCGCCGACAGGATTTATGGAAAAACTCGGCAACATAGAGTTCAAACTGGATAGGCAGCGCTGTAAACTCGAAATATAGGGGGTAAAACTCGATATACAGCGCATGGAACTCGCCTATGAATTGATACGGGGAGCGTGCCATAATTGCTTCTACCGTCAAAACCGCAAGCCTGTTTCCCACGGTACTTGCAGGGGTATAGCGAGGCCATAAAGGTCCTAACGTATTGCAGCAACGCGTTGCGAGAAAGTAGCAACGCGTTGCGAACATTCGGCAACGCGTTGCGACGGCGGCCAATCCAAAATCATGAATTTCTGTGGCGTATTAAAAATAAAGACCACACGCGTTGACAGCTACTTGCAAACGCGTTGCAAACCTTAACAAACGCGTTGCGAGCTTCACAACGCGTTGCAGCTTCACAACGCGTTGCTAAGGTCCACAAGCCAGAAGGGTCTAACGTATTGCCGCAACGCGTTGTGAAACGTCACAACGCGTTGCGACATTTCGTCAACGCGTGGCGTGTCGGCCAATCAAAATCATGAATTTCTGTGACGTATTTCAAAAAATATAAATCTCACAACGCGTTGCGACCTTCACAACGCGTTGCAAACCTTCACAACGCGTTGTGGGCACAATACGTTATGAGCCCTTGTTGCCCATTCACAACGCGTGTGAAGTTTACAAAGTGTTGGAATCATCGACAACGCGTTGTGAAGGCTTTGCAACGCGTTGGAAGGCCATACGGGTCATAAAGCTATTGCCGCAACGCGTTGTGGATATATTTTTGAAATAGTAACAGATATGCATGATTTTGATTGGCCGACGACGCACCGCGTTGCCGAAATGTCGCAAACGCCGTGCTGAAATGTCGCAACCGCGTTGCCGGAAAATGGTCGAAACGCGTTGCCGGAAATGTCGCAAACCAGGGGCCGGGGTTGCCGGAAATGTCGCAACGCGTTTGCCGAAATGTCGCAACCCGCGTTGCTTACTTCTCACCAAACGCGTGCGGCCAAGTTAGACCCGTTGTGGACTTCAGCAACGCGTTGTGAAAGCTTTCAACGCGTTGGAAGCTCGCAACGCGTGTGAAGGCTTGCATAAAAAAAAAAAAAAACACGCGTTGTGAGTTCCACAACGCGTTGTAGATTTTTGCAACGCTTTTGTGGGTTTATTTTTTTGAAATAACGTCACAGAAATTGATCTTGTGATTGGCCGACCACCGCAAGGCGTTGTGAGGAACTTTTGCCAAACGCGTTGCCACGTTTTTGCAAGCGTTGCTACGTTCGTGCAACGCGTTGCTATTTCTTGCAAGAGTTGGGCAATAAGTTATGGCCTTTATTGCTTGCCATAGGCGTACGAGCAAAGTGGACCAGGCTCTCCTATCAAGCATAGAAAACAATAGGCTAAATCGGACAAGCACCTTTAATATCGGGCATTGTTAGTAGCGTTCAGTATATTGGAAGACGTCGCGTCCCCGGAACAGCTTAATCAAAACTTAAACTAATACTAACACCTAAAGCATATCAATGACTTGCCACAAACGAAAGAGGCTACATATATACGGCATTGCCACGACAATCCGAGCCGGCAGAAAGTCGTTCTTGTAAGGGACAAACGGAATTGAATAAAGTTAGTCGTAGTGTGACACTTCTCTACATTCTAGACGTAGAAGCAGCATAACTCAAATTAATTGTCAGAATAGAAAAACTTATTTTTAATAATAAGCATTTTCGGAAAAACACAGTTGACAAATGGCAACGTTGATGCCTGGAATACTAATCTGACGTGAAAATTTGAATTTGCTGGTATAGTGTCTCGGCTTTGGCTACGATTCATCACGGGGATCATTTATCAATTACTGTAAAGGCAAAAATAAAGGGGAAAATATGGGCAAATCTATGATAAAAGAAGAATATTGTTTCCGCTGGGATTGAGCCGGGGACTTTCGCGTACGAGGCGAGACGTGGAATAACGCTACACCAGGAACTTCGCGAAAGAAGGATTGAGTTTCACAAATATACTGAAATTTTTGGTGATTTTATTTATAATGTGGAACTTTTGATTAACTGCATGTGTCAGTGATCATATCGTGCTTAAGTCTCATTCTGACCAAAAACTGGCTATTCGGATTTAATAAATATAACAGACAAAATTATTTTAAATGTGAAAATGGCATTAAATATGTAAAAACGCATGAAAACGTGAAGTTTCCGGATGTAGTGGTTATCGATTTCGCCCAACACGCGAAAGTTCCCGGTTCGATCCAGGGCGGAAACGTATTTTTTTTCAATTTTACAATAGTGGGTGAAGGGTATCATGGTGCGCTAGTGGGCGACGGGTTATCATGGTTGCAGTAGTCAGGACTCACGAGACTTATATTGAATAAAGTTTTACATTCTCTATCATTTCAAATCAGCTCATGTAAATTTCAAACCATAACTGCAAGCCTCTTTAGTGCAAATATCTTTCCACAAATATTTTAATTTTAAAGATATCAGTTGCCCAATCTTAATACCGTGTAAAATCTAAGGAATACGTGGGAAGAAATTAGGCCAAAACGGAAAGGGAATGGAATGAATAATCGGTGTGGGGGCACTTCTCCACGTTTCTAGAGGATAAGAGGCACTACCATATAGATTGACAAGATTACCATGAAACTTAAATTATACAAGCATTTACTGGAAAAAAAATCTACTAAATTGCAAAGTTGTATGCTTGCAACATTAATCTGACGTTAATATTTTGTCCAAATTTGCTTTGATATTCATGTCTTAAAGAGGCCCTGAATTTGGCTCTAATACATGAAAGGAAGGAGGAAATTTCCTGGGTATCGGGGTGTCACCATTCACCTACACGCGAAAGGTCACTGTTCGATCGGGCGGAAAACACAATTTCTTCAATTTTACACATGATGATGCGTGTAGGGGTTATCATAACGCGGTATTCAGACTCATATTTGACTTAGTTTTTACATTTCTTATCTTTAAACTAAGCTACTTGAATTTCACCACCAAAAAATGCACACCCTTTTAGTTCAAATATTTTTCAACAGTATTGCCAAGAAGTAGAAACATTTAATTTTAAATATTATTACAAGCATTTTCGAAAACAAACCACCAATCTACTTAAATTGGCAAAGTCTGTAATATTAATCTGACGTGATATTCTGTTTGAATTTGCTTGATATCATGTTTTGAATTTAGCTCTGATTTCATCAAGGAATGTTATCATACTGCAAAGAAAAAGGGGAAATAAGGCAAATCCATCAATAAAAAAGAAAGTTATTGTTTCTGCCCTTGATCGATACGCTGGCCTTTTCGCCGGTGAAATAGAATGTGAGAACCCCGCCGTGGCAGGAGATATAGTCATCGGACTCACAGGCTCCTACAACGGTGAAGAATTAGGCACTCGATTCAGTTGCCTTCTAGTGTGGGGTGGGTGTGTATTCCCGTAGGATTTTCAGGCTAAAATTGATTTTATTGCTGTTTGGGTTGCAGTAGGGCCTAACTGTCAGAAAATGATGGGTGCAAATTTTCGGACTAATGCCCCCCTCCTGCAAGGGGGGGGGGAAATGTTAGTACAGGGGAAAAATTTAAAATCAAGTCAAATTGTGTTTTTATGTATACTCATGCGTTCCTCTCCTCATAAGGTTTAAAATAAGTATATTTGCTAGTTCCAACATTTAGTTAAATCGGTATAGCCCATAATGGTTCAAGGTACCCCGGGGGTAAATGCTTTCGATGTTGGTGAAAGTGGTGTCAATGATTCCCTTGGTCATACTGAAACAGAAAATGCATTTTAAAAACTGTTTTGGTGATATCACCATTGCGGACTCCAGGGAAAATTCTGGTGACCCCCATAGGCCATGTCGACCCTTCCTACATTTTGCTATGTAATTAGGCCAACCAAATGTCACACACTGTAAAATAATTAATTTTGGTCCTGAGACAAGACAAAAACTTATCACATTTCAACAAAAATAGCATTGGGTAAAGTTACCCCAGTGATGACATTGAACAGTTATGGGGCTATAGCGCTTAACTAAAAGTCGGAAACATAGGCAAATATATACTTTTTCTTACTCCGTATAAGGAGCGAACATGTAATGTACATTCAAAACACAATGATGACTCGATGGTTTAATTTTCCATATAGTAACGTTTCTCCCTTGGGAAAGGGGGAACAGTCGAAAAATTTGCACCCCATCATTTTCTGACCTGTCTGGTCCCGATTGAATGAAAAACAGCAAGAAAATCCACTTTAGCACCAAAATCCTACGGGAACTGTTTCTTGACAACCAACCCACTATTAACGCAAAAATTTAGTTTCACGTTGTCATCCGTTGTCGTCACCAAAGCTGTTTGAAAGTCGTAATTTATTATGACAAAACCAGAATAAAAACAATAATCATCGCCGGGCGACACACTTTTGACTTCTGATGTCGATTATTTAGTCCCCCTATGAGTACATCCGTGAAATTTTACCACATGTGCATGAGGGCAAAATATGATTTTCTTTAAAATGTTTTACACGTTTTTCTATGGAAACTGGGCATATAGAGGGCGCGCTTTATAACATACAAATCAAGACTTTGTAGGCCTATAGTGGCAAGATTCCCGCAATTGGATTGTCTGATTTTGCAGAGATAACTTTAAGCTCTTGCATGTTCTATGTCTATCCCAGTTGTCAAAAAATGTGACTCGCCATGTAAAAATCGTTCTAAAAATAAAAGATAGACATTGTACGGGGTAAACGCTGGGTCTATGGAGCCCCGGATAGGTCAATATCTCTATTACTGCTACATCACAGGAACCTTCATGTGTAAGGTAGTGTTTGAAGTCTCCTTTTTAGCAAGAAGAAACACTGCTAAAGGGGAGGGAAGTGTCGGAGAGGATTCCAGGAAAAGACAAAAGCGATGGCATACCTGATGAATTGAATCACCGATATGACTCAGTAAAAGCAAGAAAGCATTGTCTACCATACAAAAGCTTCGAGGGGATTCAACATAACTCCAAGCAGCCAAAATGTACACCACAAAAGTGCCCCCAACTGCTTTTCAATGGCCATACTGCAGCAAGAATTCCAAGAAGATCAAATCAGACCGTAAGAGGATAGTGAGGACCCTGGTTTCACTCGAAAACTAAAACCGGTATGCTAAACATTCAACAGGAAAAAGCAGGGCCTTGAGAGCATCTCAAAACTGAGCAGAATGAAAAAACTGCGGCACAGCCGCAGCTTGCAAAGGAGTGCTTTTTGAGCTTTCTACAGAATTGCTGCCTTATTTCCACAGGTTCCCAGGATCTGGCTGAAAGCACATCATCAATGTTATGCCAATCCTAAAGCCTGGGAAAGATCCATTTAATCCCAAGAGAGCTATAAACCAATATCACTCCTCAGCCATAACTACAAAAAACTCATGAACGTCTCCTGCTCATCCGTATCGCACCTGTGATATAAAAGAACTCCTCATAACAAAAACACGCAGGATTCGGCCCAGGCTAATCAACAACAACCCAAGTACTCAGCCTAACTTAACACGTCGAGGATGTTTTTTCGAGAAGGGTGTGGTAACCGGAGTGTGTTTGTCAATCTATCAGCAGCTTATAACAGATCAGAAGCTTATCGTAGATGCTTACTCCATAAGATTTTGGAACTCCACAAGACTCGGTTGAATAGATACACATCAAGGATGCTGCCAACAGTATGTTTTTTGGTTCAGCTAGGGAGCGAAGAAGAGCCGATGGCGTAGGCTCAAGAATAGGCTACCACAAGGGAGCGTGTTATTCTGAGAAGCATTGTGAAGCAGTCAATAGAATGAATGCCAACATATAATTGTTTTTATAGACTGGAGGAAAGCTCTCGATAGCGTTAGAAGCGATACTCTGTGGCGAAGTCATGCGCCGCGTTATGGTAATTTCACAAATCTGATATAATTGTGAAGAAAATGTTGATGGAAGCCAGATGCGGGTTGTGGATAAAAGTTGAAGGACAACTGGTTGAGGGTAAATCCGGGTGAAACAAGGCTGAAATAGGTTAGAGCTCCTCTTCATAGTGTCATTGATTGTGGTTATGAGAAGAAGAAACTTGAAGAAGACCGTAACAGCTGGGAGAAACGGGATCGAGGACTTGACCGACGAATGCCCCGTGATAGCCAACACAAAAGAAAACCAGATTACAAGAGAAAATTGATCAGTAAATGTGCATGCAAAATCAACCGGTGACTGAAAATTAACAGAGACTAAACTAAAGTGAGGAAGCTGAATGGAAAAGAGCAGAGGTCCAATTACAATAGAGCAGAAGATTATAGAGGATGTTGAAAAGTTTACTTATCTTGGAGCAACAGGCCAGTGGCCGTAAATTTCTTTGTGACATGGGGGGATGGGGGTGATGAAATTTATGAATGAACGGGGTTTGCTGAAAATAAGATCTATTACTGATGCATCGATGTGCGAGCGACAGCGCGCTAAAATGATGCCATTAGAAGCTTTACTTCGTTAATAAAATGTAATTGTAATTAGAACAAAATGCGGAACGTACCATTGTTTAACTATTGGTGGTAAAGATGAGGTTATTTTGGTGAAATGGGAAAAAACACAATTGAACAGGCATCAACATGGGGGGGTGATCGTATGACCACCTCCCCTTCATTAAAATATTGGGGGGTATATCCCCCATCCCCCCGGATTGACGCCCTTGGTGCAAAACAGGCGCAACATCTGTGGTGCAGGAGAAGCTATGAGACACACATTGGGAAAGATGTGGGTGCCTTTAAAAAGCTATCAAGATATGAGAGGGGGCAATTAAACGCAGAATCAAATCAAAATTCCAGTTCAAAATGTGTGTTGTATTGTATGGATGTGAAAAACATATTAAGATGACCAAAGGTTGAAGACGGGTCAAACGATAAGTGAAATCATTAAAGAATATACGTTGGAAGTGGATTGGGTATGTGGAAAGGAATGACATACCAAGAGTTGCCCTAGCATGGGCACCAGAGGGCAAAAGAAAATGTGGAAAGACCAAAGGAGAATGGGAGAACCGGGGGAAAAGAAAACAATCAACGGGGATATACAACATGGGCAGAGAGAGTAGTAGCAAATTAAGGCAGAAAAGCCTGGAAGAGGAGAGATGCTGGCCCTATTCTCCACCATGAGACAAGGAATTAGGTCAGGTATGTCAGCACAAACAAACCTCTCTATGAAGCCTGTATAGAAGATTCTAGTGACAAGTCACCGACGCTAGTCACCGATGGCAATTCGCGCATGTGTAGTACATTCGGGTAACTGACCTAAGTATACACACAACCGAATGCAGTAAATCTCTGTGAACATTGTACGTGTCATGCAAACCATGCTTGACCGCGCCCACAAACACGGTTCCGCGCATATAATTATGACAGCAATCAATACCCCCATTGCATTTCCCAGTTCAAAAGCTTTCAAACTTGGTTCCACTGCCGGAAAATAGCCATGCTTATTTGCATTGTCACCTTATTAAAACTAATTGTCACCTTGCAATGATGACACTGTGGGTTCAGGAATGATCTAAGTAATACCGACACAGATAGTACATCTCACTAGCCACATTATATCGCGCATAATCTACGATTATTTAGGAGTACTTTTTCAACCCTCATTTTCCGGGATTGACTCATGGCGCAACGTTACTAACATAAAAACCACACCAACACTCAACAACGGAAAGTCTTATTTAAATTCTGTTTTCAGCTTCCGATAGCCGAGACCATACCGGATTTTCCCATTATCATTGCGCGTATAATTCTGACCAACTGAGGTCTAAAACGTCTCTCGAACGTCATGAACACACATGCATTAATTTTTGTCTTTTCTTTCTTCTTCACAAGCTTTATCACAAATATGACGTCACCATTCAGTAATGAAAGTAATGAGCGGCGCTCTTCATTTGTAAATTGTATTGGAAGAAGTGTGTACGTGGTCAGGCAAGTGCTCTATGGTCCTATCGAAAAAGCTAAATTAGAGTGAGTGGACTTTTGTTTGCCCTCCAGATCATCCAAGCATGCGAAGAATAGAAGAATAGAATACAATGCACCTATAGTTCACCTGAATATTTCAGATATTTCTGCAGGTGATTCTTTTGTATTCTCTGCACTCTTAGGTCTTTCAAGAGAAACTGTAGGACCGACCTATAGTAGATTCCAATTGATGGAAGAGTTATGGGAGGAGTTTGGACTTGTCCATTACTCAAAATAGGGGATACCCAGAAAATCTTCAATTTCTTCCTCGCAATACAAAAGAGATCGGATTGAAAGAAATCCAGTCAATACCTTGTATTTTATACTATGTGATGCATAGTGTGTCTACCCCAGAATTGGTTTTAAACATTGCCTACCACAACATATCATAAACATTTAGAAGCTTCAGTCACATGCGTGTTAACCTGGTTACAATGCAGAACGTTATCTTCAGATTCATAATATCAAGCTTTCACTGCTTTCCTTGAAACTATTCTGATTAGTTTGCGCTTTTTTGACACATATTCGGGTTAGGCTTTGACTATGATTGGGACTGTGAATAGCCCAACCGCTCAGGATTGGCTATCATGGCTATAGCGCAAATCATACCACAAATACACGGACTAAAGTTTGTATATATAATCCCTCAATCATACCTCACCTACAAAAAGTGAAGGCTATTCCACTATCAAATGGAATGTATATAGTATAGTTATTACCACCCCACCCCCCCCCTGCAGTGCCCTTTGCATAGGATCCATAATGTCAATGAGTCCTGACATAAGTACGATAGGTAATAAGTTCATCAATATGCAAAAATTATAAGAAGCTGTGAGTTTCAGTAGGAAGCGGTTGGCCGTTCGGACTAACAGACGTAAAGGTCCCCGGTTTATCCGGGCAGAAACATTTTTTTTCTTGTTTTACTTTCTAGTCTTAGAAACAAGTCGGAGAGATATGTCCAAGTTATGGTCCTGATCGTAAGTTGAGTAGATCACAATTTTTTGCCTGAAAATGATACGAATTAGAGTGGTAGAATAAGAATCTGTCGGGTGCAGCTGGACATCCTTGGGCATTTTGGGAAATCCAAGATGGCGTCGCCATATATGATAATTATATATTCAACCATATATTATCAAACTATGGAGTTACTAGATATACTATAGGATCAAATGAACAAGTGCATGGCATTTATAACATTAAGTCATACTTCAAATTCAAAATGGAAGCCAAATCTAATAATTTCAAAATATGCCCTATAAGAGCAAATACCTACGATAAAACATAAACATGAAGTACTTAGATTATGTTGTTAGACATAATAAATGTATTTATGATACTTTTAAAGTTGTAACATGACGTCAATCAATATGGCAGCCAAAAACGTGAATATCTTCAAAAAACACTTGACACAAAGTTCTAAATATTACCTTCAAGTATAAGTTATTGTGTCAATTAAACAAATAGGAATGTACCTATGATCTTAACCAAGTGATACCAGGTAATCCCGATAAATAAAAATGTGTCAAATTATAAATTGAGTGCAATATATGTGAAAAAAATGTAATTCCTATAATATTTTGACAACTTTGCACCATATTAGTTTTATTTTGATTTGTTCACATTGAAAACAAATTGAAATGTATGTTGTGCATTGGTTAGGATCAAAGGTACATTTCTAATGTCATTGGCACATTGGTTTCGATTTGAAGGCTGTAATACTTATAAATTTGTGTCAAGTATTTTTTGAAGATGTTCACGTTTTTGGCTGCCATATTGATTGACGTCATGTTACAATTTGAAAAGTATCAGACATACATTTATTGAAGATGCTCAGCGTGACATTGATATATTGTGAAAGAGCGGGGAATGTCGCTAGAGTCGATCTACTCTCCTGATATCCTGCCAATCATCTTTGAGGGTGATCTAGTATCAAAACCAGACAAAAGCAAGCTTATAGCAGGAATTGAGAAACATCTAGCACATGAGGATGTGGTGTTTCAACATGGTGACGCAGCTGTCATACTGGACTTATTGTCTAAAATACGTTCATTCCCAAATTTCTTTTGGGACATTTGCAAGTGCTATAAAATGTGTGTTCTCTGCAGGTCAATCTGTATGTTTTCGGACCAGCCTTCATGTTATCTTTGACAGCTATCTAAAAAGTTCTATCAAAGGGGTTGAGAGAATACGTCGTGCCGCTGGTATTGGAGCTGTTGATATGGCACTCATAGGCCCAGATGTCCCAGTACCAAAACAAATGGAAAATTTCTGGCTATCAGCGAGTAAAAAGACAAACTTACAGCGTCTGACTTGTGTGTTTGCCACTGAACAGCAGGCACGACAGTGGCGGATTTAAGAGTCAGCAGTGTCAGCAGCTGCTGACAGGGCCCCCCTAAAATATTGCTTTCAGGGCCCCCTCGGACACACCTTAGTCGCACTAAAGTGCGATATTGCGTTGCTTCTTTACGCTAAAGGGGGCCCACCTTAAGCTGCTGACAGGGCCCTATTCCTTAAATCCGCCACTGAGGCACGACACCCAATCATTCTCAGTGGATTCATTTAAGATGATGAAGTAGTTCCAGCTCAGTGGATACATTCGTCCGAAGAATCCTCACTTTCCTGACATTGATGTGCTGACGGGGAATGTAGAAGAGGCAGATGATAGGTTAGTGCTTCATTGTGCATGGGAGGTATCTCGAGGTTGTGAGCGACTTCTGGTCATATCTAATTGGGACAAAACATGTTGTAGTCACAGATGAGCCTGTGAAACATTCTGGAACACTTTGCAGAGTCCCACGTACGACTTGAGTGAAGAATCAATGAAAAAGGTTGAGGAATATCTCATTCTTGTTTGGAATGGTGCCAGACTTGAGTGAAGAATCAATGAAAAAGGTTGAGGAATATCTCGTTCTGGTTTGGAATGGTGCCAGATGCAAGGCATTTTGCAAAACATTCGACCAACTCCGACTTGAATATCACATCAATGGTTCAAAGTCATTGGTACAGCAGCTCCCACGGACGTCAAGCGTCATTCAAGCTCATATTCGGCGATCGTTTTTCATTGTACACAAAGTCTTGAATCTCTTAAATGATCTCGACCGTGTTCTTGATGCAACAAATTAAGGCTGGTTCTGTGATGACGGAATCATGTTGCCAGTTAAAGGTTTGAAGCCCCTACCAGCTGAAAAACTTATTGTATGCAACTGTGGTCATGGTGGTGACAAGTGTAACACCTAACGCTGTTCATGTACAAAAGCAGAAATTGTTTGCGTAACATTTTGTCACAAGTTGCAAGAATCAGACTGTCATGTCAAAATAAGCGTACTGCTTACGAACAACATTCATGACCTCTCATTATAATGCTTTAAAATAGGTGGAAGCACAAACAGGGTGAAAATAGTTTTCACAATATGTTATGGTATAGGTTATACCTAAATGAAATGAAGCAGACAGGAACTTTTCAAAAGGTGTTCCATCTTAGAACTATGAACCCTACATTGATGGTAACCATCTCTGATGACTCAGACTTTATTAAAAACATTAAAAACATTGGAACCCCTTTCAATCCATGAGAAATCCTTGATAAACTGGGGAAAGACATTTCATTAACCCTGCTGTAATGGAATAGTTACTGTACTACTGAAAAACTAATTCCACTGGTTGCTATGGGCCGCATCTTGCTGCCATCTTGGATTTCCAGTGACCTATACCTCAGACAACCTTGAAACTCCTTTCAGTCAATGAGGCAACCTTGATATTGTGGGTAAGGACACCTTGTACACCCCTCTATGTCAAATAATTTCCGAGTTTTATGACAATTTTACCGTGTTCGCTTATGTAGAGTTTTTTAATATGGGGCCATTTTGAAAACTGTGGCTGAACCAAAAGCCTAAGTCTGTAAGAAGCCATTCACTGGATGAAATGCCAGACTAATACTGGAAATTATACCTCAGGTTTAACTTTTGTAACTGATCTGATGCAGAAGATTTACAATTTATTTTTTTTTTTTTTCAAAATGGCCGCCGCGCCCTTTTGACTATATGGCCGTACACAAAGTTTGCCCGGGTTTTGAATTTTCCACCTAGTGGGGTTTTGAAGCTAAATGTATAAGTTACTCAAATCAACAACTTCAAATTCTCTCCAACACATGTATACGGGTCTGTAGGGCCAGGCCTGCCTAATTATTAAAGTTTTAAAATAATTAAAGTATTAATCTTATGGTCTTTGAACGTACCAAACGTGATTTGGTATTTTTTGTTTGTGACAACAGCTTAAATTTCAAATGGCGGCCATATATTATGATCAAGACCAATTTGAAGGTTTTAAAGATCTTGAAAGGCAGTCATAGTGGCTGCCATCAGATTGTAAGCATGTTTAACACACTTGGAATGCCCAGATTTGGGTTCCTACTGGGTATAGAGCCTAGAATTATGCCTCTATCACAATACTTTGTATGATTATGCAAATGGATGATTTCGGGGTATATTGGATTTCGGGGGTTGGTCCATATTGGATTTGATGAAATGTTGTGATCAAATCACATCAAAAACCTGTCCAGTAAATTCCTCGTTTTTTAAAATCCTGATATAATAAAAAAAAACTATGGCCATTTGAATGCATTTGAGAGTTGTAGCGGCCATATTGGAATTTTAGAAAATGCCACCTCGCACGAAATTTGCACACCCTCCAGAAATCTATTTGCTAAGGTTTTCCTCAGTAACTAAATCGTATCGATAGAAAAAAGTCTGTACTCATGTCCACCCTGCCCTACAATTCCTCCTGCTATTACGCCATCATTGGTTTTCGGGAACGTTTTCTCACTGGAGGACAGCCGTCATTTCCGACGTTCTATAATTGCATTTACGCACTGTGGTAATTTTACCGTTTCAGGTAGTCTTACGAAATAAAGCTCATGCCACACATGCCTTTTTTGTAATTCAACCCATCGTGTCACCTCTAGCACTTCTGCCAAGGTATTGGCATTGAATGAGGGGGATGTGAAGATCTCATTAACGCCTATCTTGCTGACTTATAATGTATGGCCGCTTATTTTTTCTCATGTTTTGGCCAGTATTCTCAATCAAAGAATGTGGGAGGCGCGCGCGGCGCGCGCGCGTGTGTGGGTGTGTTGTGTGTGTGTGTGTGGTGGGTGTGGGTGTGGTGGGGGGTGTGTGGGTTGTGTTTGTGGTGTGTGTGTGTGTGGCGTGCGTGTGTGTTATGTTGTGTACTAACAATAGATCATTGTGGGAGTTGTTTTTAAGTATAAAGAGCCATTGTGGGAGTATGTTTACATTGTGGGTGTATTTTTCCCTCACTGTGGGAGTATTTTTACTAAGTTACTATGTTCCGAATTGTCCTATAACGGAATAAACTGTAATCTAGTATTTTGAGGTTTTATTCCGTAAAAGAGTAGAAAAGAGGATTTTTCTAGTTTAGGAACTATATTAGGCCTTGGCGCAATCCTCTTGGCTAAGACAAGTGAGAAAAGCTAGAAAAAAGTTAAAAAATGATAAATGTAAAAATGGGTCCAAAAAAGTGTCTTTTTAGAGAAAATCTCAAAACTATAGAGGTTTGAAATTCTTCTTTAAATAGTTCTTTTTTGAAAGTGTATTTTTTCATGAAAAAAATGTCTAAAAAAGTGTCTTTTTAAGAGATTTTCAGTAAAACTCCCACAATGTAGCTCTGTTAAGGGATGTATGTGTGTGGCGTGGTGTGTGTGTGGTTGTGTTGCGTGCGTGGGGTGCTTGTGGGGTGTGTGTTCTAACATGTCTTGCGTGACTTCTAACTTCTATGTAAAACTGTTATTCATAAATTAAATTCAAGAATATAACTTAAGTCGGCGGTTGTTGATTTAAATGTTCATAATAAATATGGTGCATGAATACATGCAGTTCTGTGATCTGATTCAGGGACGTAATTTCGAGATTAACAATGCATTTATAGTTTGTCAGGACCTCATCATGTGATCGTGTCTATCTAACCACTCGTGCATTCAAATTCTAAAAGAAACAATTAATTATAGACTTTAATCGTTTCACGTCGCGCCAAAATGTCGCGCCATTTTACCAAAATTGAAGAATAAAAATGGCAAAATTTTATGTCAATTAGTATAGGTCCCTGAACGGATTTCCCTTTTTAAAACTGATTTATTCTTTCAAATGAAAATACCTTTAGAAAATAAAAAGCATTTGAGCAATTCATGGTTTAGACCGCAATCCGACAATTCAATTCTTGTGACACAACCAAATTGTGATATTGAGTTCTTCAAATCATTTCGGATGTGTCTTGCACGTGTGAAATTCGGGCCCGATATTATGGTCCAGGACCAAAAGCAGTTAAATTATCCATAAGGCATGCGGTTCACTATTTTCTACTTCAATCGCCAACTCTGATGTGTCTTTGCAATCTTTAACTCCAAGATAAAATAATAATGGAGTAAATTTTTACGCCTAGAGTGGGAATCGAACCTAGGATTTTCGGATTTAGGCATTTAATCCCAGAAGAAGATCTTCCCTTTTGTGTTGACCCCTCCCCTACTCGTGAAGAGACTGCCAAAGCAGGTGGGGTCGGACACGATCTGCTTGATTTGGGCATCTCGGATTTCCAAACGATAATTTAGGGAATTCTTACACGTATTTTCTACGACAGCCTCGCTCCGAGTGACATTACAAAATCACCTCTTAAACCTTCGTTCAAAAGATCTTAGTTATATCATGATAATTTAGGAAAAAATATTGGCGTCAAAATCCGTCGAGGTTAGTGGGATTAGCTCCAAGATAAAATAATAATGGAGTAAAATTTTACGCCTAGAGTGGGAATCGAACCCACGATTTTCGGATTTAGGCATTTAATCCCAGAAGAATCATGAAAATTTAGGAAAAACAATATTGGCGTCAAAATCCGTCGAGGTTAGTGGGATTAGCTCCAAGATAAAATAATAATGGAGTAATATTTTACGCCTAGAGTGGGAATCGAACCCACGATTTTCGGATTTAGGCATTTAATCCCAGAAGAATCATGATAATTTAGGAAAAAATATTGGCGTCAAAATCCGTCGAGGTTAGTGGGATTAGCCTCGCTGCAAAACAGTGTAATTTTAAATAACGGTCGTTTAAGATTTAAGTTTTCGTGACCAGGTATAGCCTTTAGTCAAGTCTTTGTCCGACGTGTGTAAGAGCAAAGAGGTTCTATTTTATTTTTATTTTTATTTCTTATTTTATTAAACGGTATAAAAACCAGAAAAAAAACAGCGGAGCTGATAGTACTGGCTTACAATATATTCACAGAAAATTAATATTACAGCAATTACAAATAACATCAAACACAAGCAACAGATATGAAAACAAGGCAAGTAAGCAGGCAAACAGACAAAAATATTTTTAAAAAGCACACATTAAAAATAACTACTGCTGATTAAGTAACCTGATGATGTGGGGAATGGTTGATTTGGCATATCTGTCAGTTCTTGTTTTTGGTTCCTCAAATTTTTTATATGTCCTGAGAGTATATCTTGGTTTAGGTCTAACAGGGAGGAGATGTTGGTGGCGCTCGGAGTTGAGGAGCTTCTGGCCGAAATTCATAATTAATTGCTCACGACGATCGCATAGGCTAGCAATACCCAATCAAGCAAGTTATTATCCTAGTGTTCTACTTACTGCTAGTATAATCCCATAAGATCTTTTTGGATCATCTCAAGCTGCTGGCTCTGATTTTGTGTAATGGACGGATGCCAACGGCCGGCGTACTCAAGCACCGGCCTGATAAGGTTTGATAAACGCCAAAAGGTCCTCACTGGAGCAACCAAATCCCGTACATATACAGTAGGAAGAACCCCCTTCTGATGCCCCCGGCTTATCAGTTCCCTGGCCACCCTGCCTTCCCATCTATATCTTTTGTGAATATACACGCCAAGCAGTTTCATGTTGTCGACATTTTCGAGCGTTTCGCCAGATAACATAGTAAGTTGGGTAATCGTAAGCACTTTTTAGGAAAGAAATATGCATAATATGGCACTTGGAGGGTTGTTGGTAACAGACGTTTTGTATGATCAAAACACCAAACACTTAGCGCATCTAGACCTTGCTGGAGTTGGCATTGTATAGGTTTCTCATTTCTTAATATTTGTCGTCTCGCCCAGGTAAGGTCATCTACACATTTCCAACGTTTATTTGTAGTAACGGCAGCAAAACATCGTTGACAACAAAGTCGTAAAAATTAGGACCACATTTAAGTACCGATTTTGGTACACTGCAAGTTATGGTCCTAGGGTTAGATAACTGAACTGGCCCTGTAATTTAACGCACTGGTTACGTCCGAAAGAAAGCTGCTAATTGTTGGTATTATAGATGACCTTACACCAGAATCAATGATCTTACGAATTGCCACCGTGTGTGTTGATGCGATCAAACGCTTTTGTGAAGTCAATAGCACACAGATATGAATGTTCCAGGAGACTCACGTCCTTTAGGGTATCCATTAAGCATATCTACCAAATAATTATGGTAGAAATCCCTTTCCACGTTACCATACTGCTGCGGGTCTAATTCCGACTGAAAATCGTCCCTAATCCCCCTCTCTATATAGATAGAGTAGCAAAACTTTTACGTATCTTTAGAAATTCACCGTTCGCATGTTTTGGGCCGACCACCAAGAAACTGAGAGTACCAACAATAGAAAGCAATGCTGCCTCCGCTTCTTCCACATACTGTGGGTGCCCCTTTGCATATCCACTAATGCGGTAGTGATACAAATTAATGTCTGTGTTAGGAGGTGCCAGTGTAATAATAATGCACCTGGATCATTGTGCTCAGATACTCTTTTTTCTCATAATGCAATGCGCGCTCCGGTGAAAATTTGTATTCATTGAGGCGGTTTATTTAAATCAAGACACTGATGTGTCCATTTTCATTCGTTGTGTGGCCATGGGTAGGACAAAATTTAACCACCCAATGCACCCAACATCCAACAACCTATATTTTGGCGTTGTTTGTATCGATTGACATTAGTGTGTATACAAGCACACAAACTGATCATTATTCCGTGCAATATTCAAAATGTCAGCGCCCAGCACGTACGGACTGGTTTTGAATGCGTTTCACCCCCTTGGTGTAGAGCGCGTCCCTACCGTGTACCGTTACAGGTACTATCTATGTTATTTTGTCTCTACCTGATATGAGAGCCCGGCACTTCCACATGGGCCCCGTCAAGTGCGTGGAAAACAAACTTTTGATGTAGAAGCAAAAATGAATATTGCAAGCCCTATTTAATACTGTACTAATATTGATGGTAACCATTAAAACAGTGGTCCTTTTGTTTTATATTGGTTAGACGTTCATATAGAAGTCCCGTGGATGCAAATGAGTATTACATTGATCCGTCATGCGCTGTAAGAACGTTGTGCATAGCGCTTGACGGAATAATGCCAATACCGCAGTGTGCATCCATTGGACTCCTCTATGAAACGTCACTCAAATTTCAGGACAACAATGAGAACCATATGGCCTTTCATCATCTAATAGCAAATTGTAATACTACTTCCGGGTAAATCGGGGGTCCCATAACGATCGGAACACGCACCTTTAAGTCTTTTGACATACTCCGGATGGTGAATGTTGATGCTGATTTGAATTGACCGTTAATGCTGTGAAGTTGGCAGTCCTACCCCCCCCCACCCCCGTGCCAACGGTATCAGCATGAAAACAAACAAAGCGAAAGGGCCGCTTGATTGTGCCATACAGCAAAGATCAACAGAAGTGTTGTCAAATCTTGATGTCATCTATGGCCTTCTGTCAGAAGGTCTATTCCACCGTCCCACCATGTCAACGGAGCATCACCATTAATTATTCCATGCCAT